>PVJD01013772.1:0-32340 GCA_004026545.1 Mormoops blainvillei | reverse complement strand
TCCCTATGAATCACATGGAAAATGGAAATGTTTTACCTGTTGATAAACAACGTCTGTAGATTCTACCTTCTTTTTTTCTGCTAACCCTTTTCTCCAGTATCACTTCTCTAGTTCAGGCCCTCATCCTTAGCCTGGGCCCTTGCTAATCAAAATATGATTTGCAGCCAAGCAGCAGCTTGCTACAAGTTGAGAATCTTGGGCCCTACCCAGATCTCCCAAAACAGAACCTACATTTTAACAAGATCTTTAGGTGACTCATAGGAGCATTGAAATTTGAGAAGCAGTGGCCTACACTGACTGTAGCCTCTTAGCTGGTTTCTTTGTCTCAGCTGTGGCCCTTTCCAATCTACCTTCTACATTGTGACTAGGAAGATCTTTTCAATGGGCCAAGCTGGTTATATTATTTCCCTATTTTAAAAATCCCTCAGGGGCATCCTATCAGGAAAGAGCAAAACAGAAAGAGCATAGGGACTAGAATCAAACATATAAGGTTCAAGTCTTGCCTGACTCACCTAACGGTTTTGTGATTTTTGATGAGTGATTCAACCTTCTCTTGGTTTCAGTTTCTTCCTTCATAAAAGGGCAATAAAACTGTCCACCTTCATAGGGGCAGGGTGAAGTTTAAATGAGTGCTTATATGCAGGGATTTTTGGAGATGAAAATGTGATATCTGGGATTTACTTCCCAATAGTTTATGGCAGCGGGGAGGGTGAGAAGGGCAGTATAGGTGCAATAAGACTGGTGTGCTAGATTGAGCTTTACAAGTGTGACTGCAACCATATATCCCATCCCATGTGCTCTTCTAGTGATGGAGCTGGATGATGGGTACATGGAAGTTTATCATATTATTCTCTCTCTTTTTATATGTCTATAATTTTCTATAATAGCTTTTTTAAAGTCATTGGTAAATCTTAGCTATTATTACTGTGAATGGAAGTAGCCAACCAACGGTAGCTGTTGTTACTGAGAATGAAATAAAGTTCAAATCGAGTAGTATAGCCTTCAAGGTCCTTTTGCTAACTTAGCTCCCGTGTACTTCTTCAAGGTCTTCTCTCACTAGCACACACCCTTCACTTCACTCTTACACACTCTAGAAATGACCAAGGCAGTTACAGTTCCTAGAATGTGGCATGCGGTTTTATGCCTCCAAGCTGTCTATTTGCATCCTCCTTCGGGGAGTATTTGCCATCTCTGTTCCCTTAGAATCTTTCATCATTCAGCTGAAGTGTAGCCCCACTGGGGAAGCTCTCACTGACTCATAGAAGTCGAATTTGTTCCTCCTGTTCTTGAGCTCCTACTCTACACAGACAGTTTCCGATGCATCAGCACTTACTTATTATGCTTTCATGTTTATGTATGTACTTGTCTGTTTCTCTTGATCAGGCTGTGAACTCCTCCCCTCTGTGCTCTGTGCGGGGATGCAGGGGGAAGAGGACAACCTCAACCTTCCTGAAGCTTACAGTGTAAGTAGGGAAGCCAGACGATAAACAAATAAATCTGTAATTAAATTGGGATAAGTTCTATGATGGACACAACCAGGATATGATGAGAGCGGCGGGGGAGGGGTGGGGCAGGGGGAGGCAGGAAAGCAAAGTTCTTTGAAATAAAGGACATTTGTGTTGAGACTAGAAGGGTGACTAGGAGTTAACTTTGCTCATAGGCTTAAGCCAAGGCCTAGCACAAGGCCTGGCACATAGTAGGATGCAGAAAATACTTACTTAATGAATGTTTTGCCTAGCTCACAAGTTTCTTCTGAATATCACCTGAGAGAATACCTGCAAAAGTTCTTTGGAGAGTATAAAATGCAACAAAATGCAATTTTATCACAGGCTGTATCCTGAGAGGCTAGGAAGCAGAATTCACTCTTTTATTAGAGGGAGCCACAGAAAACTTCTGTAGACAAGCAAGTTCTGCCTTAAGCAAGTGTACCCAGGCATGTAGTCTACTTTCCAAATGTAATTTGACCATTCTGTTTAGATCGACAATGTGGCCTTTAATAAAATACAGGAGGGAGTAGACACATGGCTTGTGTGGGTGTACATGTGGATAAAGTCCTAAGGCAGGAAGACAGCCAGCTTTAGAACATTGACTTGAAGATCAAACTGGATGACTTTCCAGAGTGAAGGGGGGATGCTAATGAGAGTGGGAAGCAGGGAAGGTAACTAAGAGTAGTAATATTAACTTTGTGTTTGCCCCTCAATATGATTTGATTCTGTGTTTAAGTATTTGAGTTCTTCTCCTTTCTATACTTCCCTGGCTTACTGTTGTCCAAGTATTTCCTGTTTCCAGTTAAGACCAGAGGAGAATTAACATATGTTACATCTACTATGTGAAAGACACTATGGTATGTGCTTTTAAAACATGTACGTTCTTTGCCCTGGCTGGTGTCGCTCAGTGGACTGAGTGTCAGCCTGCAAACCAAAGGTCACTCGTTTCTGGAGAAAATCCAGAAAGCCCAGGAAACAAACCCACGACCGCAAAAATAACTACCCCCTGCTATCCCAGTATCATTGGCAAATGGACCTGTATTAATAAGGGTGTAAAGAGGTTAAGACTATTATAAGAAAGGAGAGAAATAAGCTATAGTATAAAATCTAGCGACTTAATATGAACCAACTTGATGGGCAAGAAATGAATGTTAAAAAGCTATGTAGTAAAGAAAATATCGCAAATCATAGAGAAGATCACGGTGGATTTCGTCTCAGTAGCTTCTAGTATTTACCACTGTTTTTTCTTTCTGAACCTGCCTCTGGCGATGTCAGATGGTGACCCCATCTGACCTTATCAACCTGTTCTAGGCTTCCCAGTGTCTACTGTGTGTTACTGTCTCCTTCCGTTGTTAATCTAGTCACTCTGCACTCAGCAGTCAGGCTTGAGCACCACAGGGTGGAGCAGAATCCCTCCTGGGGTTGGGGCTAATGTTTCTCCTCAGGATGCTGCTCAGAGGGGAGCAGTCTGTGTAGCAAGATGGCTGCTGCCTCATGAGGGATGACTCAGCACGAAGATCTCAGTGGCTACTTTCTCAGTTCTCTCCTGAAAGCCTCTGTCCTTAGTCTCTCCTCAGGCGTCTCTTGCCCACTCTGCCTCCGCCTTTGCTGGAGCCCAGGGTAAGTGGCTGCAGATGAAACTTTATGTGTTGGCCCTTTAAATGGCTCTTTCAGTCTCTGGCCACCTGTCTCTGGCAGAGAACAGCCCTGCCGCTTTTCGCAGCTGGCTGTTATGTGTACTTTTTGGGCTCTGGTGATGTAGGCCGGGGATCCCCACTTATGGTTTAGACCACGCTCTTCTCAGGGGGATCCAACTGGCCACTTAAATATCCCCGCGGTGCTACCGCTTGATGTTGCACAGCCAGCCTTCTCACGTCTTCGTCGCACTCCTCACCAGTCAGGTTGTGCTGAACTGATTCTTCTGTCTGTCTGAAGTTATAAGGCTTCTCTCTCGGTATTGTTCAGTTGTTTGTTCCAGGTGACTTCTCTACAATTTAGTTGTAATCCCAGATTGGTCCTGGGAGGAGGTCTATGGGACTTCCATTCACTCCTCTGCCACCTTGATCTCCCCCTGGCGTATAATCTTTTTAATATATTGCTAAATCTGTATTGCCAATATTTTGTTGAGGATTTTCACATCTATGCTCCTCAGAGGTATTGGCCTGTAGTTTTGTTTTCTTTGTAGTGTCTTTATGTGGTTTTGGAATTAGGGTGCTACTATACCATAAAAAGATCTTGGGAGTCTTCGCCCTTCATGAATTTCTTGGAATAGTTTCAGAAGGGTAAGCAGTGGTTCTTCTTTACATGTTTGGTAAAATTCACCAGTGAAGCCATGCAGTCCAGGGCTTTCATGTGCTGGGAGTTTTTTATTACTGCTTCAATTTCAGTAGTCGTTATCAGTCTGTTCAGGCTTTTTGCTCCTTCTTGATTCAATTTTGGAAAACTGTATGTTTGTAGAAATGTTTCCATTTTGCCCAGGTTGTCCAATTTCTTGACATATAATTGTTCATTGTAATTTCTTATAATCCTTTGTATTTCTGTGATATTGGTTGTTACTTCTCCCTTTCAATTATGATTTTATTCATTTGGGTCCTCTCTCCCTTTTTCTTGATGAGTGTGGTTAAAGGCTTGCCAATTTTGTTTATCTTTTCAAAGAACCAGCTCCTGGATTTATTGACCCTTTGAATTGTTCTTTTGGTCTCTATGTTGTTTAATTCTGCTCTGATCTTGATTATTTCCTTCCTTCTACTCACTATGGGCTTTAATTGTTGTTGCTCCTCCAGTTCTTGTAGATGTAGAGTTAGGTTGCTTATTTGAAATGTTTTTCTTTTTTAGGTAGGCCTGTATTGCTATGAAATTTCCCTCTTAGGGCAGTCTTTCTGTGTCCCATTGGTTTTGGGTTGTTGTGTGTTTATTTTCATTTGTTTCCAGGTACTTTTCTTTCTTCCTTGATCTTATTGTTAAACCATTCATTATTTAATAACATGTTATTCAGTCTCCATGTATTTGAATGTTTTTGAGTTTTTCCTTGAGGTTGGTTTCTAGTTTCAAGCCATTGTGTTCCGAGTACATGCTTGATATAATCTCAAATTTCTTGAATTTCTTAAGGATTATTTTGTGTCCTACTATGTGATCCATCTTTGAAATACTCCATGTGTATTTGAAAAGAATGTATTTGTTTGCTTCTTTGGGGTAAAACATTCTGTATATATCAGTTAAGTCCATTTGATGTAGAATGTCATTCAATGCTACAATATCCTTGCTGATTCTTTGTTTGGAAGATCTATCCATTGCTCACAGTGGCGTGTTAAAGACCCCTATGATGACTGTATTGCTTTCAAATTCCTTCTTGAAGTCCTCCAAGATTTTCCTTATATATTTAGGTGCTTCTATGTTGGGTACATAATGTTTCCAAGGATTGTATCCTCTTGTTGGAAAACTCCCTTCAGTATTATGTAGTGACCTTCTTTGTCTCCTGTTATGGACTTTGTTTTGAAGGCTATTTTGTCTGATATCGGTATTGCTTCCACAGATTTTTTTCATGTCCATTTCCTTGGAATTTTTTTTGCATCCCTTCACTTTCAGCCTGTGCAGATCTTTTGCTATGAGGTGGGTCTCTTGTAGATAGCGTATACATGGGTTGTGTTTTCTTATCCATTGAGTTACCCTATGTCTTTCTTATTAAATATATTTTATTGATTATGCTTTTACACTTGTCCCATTTTTTTCTCCCCTTTATTTCCCTCTGCCCTGCATCCCCTCTTCCACCAGCATTCCCCCACCTTAGTTCATGTCCATGGGTCATACGTATAAGTTCTTTGGCTTCTCCATTTCCTATACTATTCTTAACCTCCCCCTGCCTGTTTTGTTCCTATCAATTATGCTTCTATTCCCTATACCTTTTTCACCATTCTCCCCCCACCCCTCCCTGCTGATAACCCTCCATGTGATCTCCATTTCCATGATTCTGTTCCTGTTCTAGCTGTTTTGCTTAGTTTTTGGGTTTTTGTTTGTTTCTTTGTTTTAGGTTCAGTTATTGATAGTTGTGAGTTTGTTGTCATTTTACAGTTCATAGTTTTGATCTTTTTCTTAGATAAGCCCCTTTAACATTTCATATAATAAGGGCTTGGTGATGATGAACTCCTTTAACTTCACTTTATCTGGGAGGCACTTTATCTGCCCTTCCATTCTAAATGAGAGCTTTGCTGAACAGAGTAATCTTGGATGTAGGTCCTTGCCTTTTCATGACTTTGAATACTTCTTTCCAGCCCCTTCTTGCCTGTAAGATTTCTTTTGAGAAATCATCTGATAGTCTTCTGGGAACTCCTTTGTAGGTAACTCTCTCCTTTTCTCTTGCTGCTTTTAAGATTCTCTCCTTATCTTCAATCTTGGGTAATGTAATTATGGTGTGCCTTGGTGTGTGCTTCCTTGGGTCTAACTTCTTTGGGACTCTCTGAGCTTCCTGGACTTCCTGGAAGTCTATCTCCTTTGACAGATTGGGGAAGTTCTCCTTCATTATTTGTTCAAATAAGTTTTCAATGTCTTGTTCTTCCTCTTCTCCTTCTGGCACCCCTATGATTTGGATAGAACATTTAATGTTGTCCCAGAGATTCCTAAACCTCTCCTCATTTTTCTGAATTCTTGTTTCTTCATTCTGTTCTGGTCGAATGTTTATGTCTTCCTTCTGCTCCAAATCCTTGATCTGAGTCCCGGTTTCCTTCCCTTCACTGTTGGTTCCCTGTATATTTTGCTTTATTTCACTTCACATAGCCTTCACTTTTTCCTCCATTTTGTGACCATACTCAACCATTTCTGTGAGCATCCAGATTACCATTGTTTTGAATGCTGTATCTGTTAGATTGGCTATCTCTCAATTGCTTAGTTCTATTTTTGGAGCTTTGATCTGTTCTTTTGTTGGCCATATTTTTTTTTGTCTCAGTTGTACCTCTTACATTGTGAGGGGCAGATCGTTAGGTATTTGCCAGGGCAGGGCAACCCAGTTCACTGCCTTGTGGTGCTGTTTGTGGGGGAGGGGTCCGAGAGTGAACAATGCCGCTTGCTTGGCGCTTGGTTGGCTTTCTGTTGCTTCCCCTGCTACCCACAAGCAAATTGCGCCCCTCTGGTGCTGATTCCTGGGTGGGTGTATTTGTGTACATTCTAGGACCCTGTGTATCTCTCAAACAAACTCTCCTGTGAGGCTGGGAGTTTCCCCCACTGACACAACCCCCACAGGTTTGTATATGTAGAGGTTTTTAGGATTTCCTTCCCCACAGTGGAAACTTGGGTTGTGCAGTCTCTCTCACTCCCCAGTTGTTCCTCCCGGTTTATCTGCACACAAATGCAGGACCACCCAATCCACCAGCTGCTGCCGTGCCTACCCCTGCCCACCAGCCACAGTTTTGCAGTACGTACTCTCCACCCCGGCTGCCCATCTCCGTCTCCCCTACCTGTCTGAATGAATGTTTCTTCTTTAAATCCTTGGTTATCGGACTTCCATACAGTTCAATTTTCTGGTAGTTCTGGTTATTTTTTGCGTTTTTAAATTCGTTGTTGTCCTTCTTTTGGTTGTGCGAGGAGACAAAGTGTATCTACCTATGCCTCCATCTTGGCCGGCACCATATGTCTTTTGATTGGAACATTTAATCAATCCATTTACATTTAAGATTGTTATTGTTGGGCTTTTATTCCTTGCTATTTATTCCATACCTGTGTCCTCTCTCTCTCCCTCTGTCTCTTTCTCTCTACATCTTCTTCTTCTAGCAGTCCCTTTAGCATCTCTTGCAGTGCTGGCTTGGTGGAGATGTACCCTTGTAGCCTTCTTTTTTCTGGGATGCTCTTTATTTCACCTTCTATTTTAAATGAGAGCCTTGCTGGATAGAATAGTCTTGGTTACAGATCCTTGCTTTTCATTTATTGGGTTAATTCATGCCAATGCATTCTGGCCTATAGTGTTTCTGTTGAGAAATCAGCTAATAGCCTTATTGGAGCTTTCTTGTATATTACTAGCTGTTTCTCCCTTGCTGACTTTAAGATTTTATCTTTGTCTTTAAATTTTGCTGTTTTAATTATGATGGTTCTTGGAGTGGGTCTGTGTGGGTTCATCTTAATAAGGATCCTCCATGCTTACTGAACTTGTGTGACTTATTCCCTCACCAAATTAGGGAAGCTTTCTGTCATTTTTTCAAACACGGTTTCCATTGCTTGCTCCTTTTATGCTCCTTCTGATATTCCTATTATGTGAATGTTATGTGTCATGTTTCCCGAAACTCCCTTAAAGTATCCTCATTCTTTTTGAGACTTTTTTTATTTTGTTGCTCTGCCTGGGCATTTTTCAACCTTGTCTTCCAGCTCACTGATTTGGTCCTCTGTTTCACCTTGCCTATTTTGGCTCCTTTTAGTGTATTCTTTATTTCTTCCGGGTTCTTATTCACAGTTTGTATGTTGTTTTTCATGCTGCTTTAGTTCCCACTAAGTTCCCTATAGCTGCCATAAAGTTCCTTTTTATTCTCACTCAGTTCCTTGAGCATCCTTATAAGCATTATTTTGAATTCTATGTCTGATAGATTGCTTGCCCCAATTTCATTTAGCTCTTTTTCTGGGGATTCCTCTTTTCCTTTTGATTGGGAATTATTTATTTATCTCCCTACTTTAGGTGACTCTTTTTGTTTCTGCATCTCAGACTCTTCTGCTCTAACTGCCTGTCTTTGTGGAGTAGTCTCCTCTAGTAGGAGTTTAGTGGGACTCAGTGTTGCAGTCTCTTTGATTGACTGATCTGGATGCACTAGTTATTCCCTTTATTCAGTTTGTGTGGGCTCTTTTGTTGTCCTTGGGCTTTGATTATTGATGGTTCATTTGTTATTGGTTTCTCCCTTCCAGCCTGCTGACTGGGAGTCACAATCCCTGCCATGTCTTGTATGTGGTTGTACACGTGGTGGTTAACAAAGCAATGCTATGCAGAAAACCAAACCCACAGCAGCAATAATATCCCTCTACCACATCAGCAATATCAACAGAAAATGAGCAAAGATTAATAAATTTGGAAAGAAATTAAGAATATTGTAAGATAGGAAAAAAGAATATGAGATGACTAAAGGAGAGAAAAATGATTTTGAGAGGGAAGAGGAAGGAGAAATAATGAGTAGGGAATAGAAACAAGGCGAAATAAGAAAGAAAAGAAAATTTAAAACATAAGTTAAAAGCGGAAGGGTGATGGCACAATGGAGTAAGAAACAAGAAGACTGTACTATCAAATTTGAAATAAAATTTTTAAAAATAGTGAACCAATATGAACAAACTTGAAGAAAAACCACAACAGAGTCAGTAACAATGACAGATGTGCAAAGATTAAAAAACATGGAAAGTGAATAAGAATATTATTAGAAAGATAAAAGAGAATATGAGATGTCTACAGTAAAGAAAAATTATTTTGAGAAGATAGAAGGGGGAGAAATAATAAGAATAAGGAATGAAACCCAAGCTAAGAAAGGGAAAAAATAAAATTTCAAACTCAAGTAAGCAAGAGCAAGAAGACAAAATGGAGTAAATGGGGAGAGCAACCTATGAGAATTCAAATTTAAAAAATAGTGAACAAATAGGAATACAATTGAAGAAAACCAGCCATAACTGCAATATCCATGCAAAAAAAATCCACAATTAATAAAGGTGGACAGAAAGTAAGAATATTACAAGAAAGAGAAAAAGACTGTGAGCTGACTAAAGGAAGGAAAATTGATTTTGAGAGGATAGAGGGAGGAGAAATTTTAAGAGTTAAGAACAGGAACAAGGTGTTGAGAGAGGAAAATAAGAAAGGGCAGGATGAAGGGAAAATGGAGTAAGACAAGGGAAGGGTACTATGAGATTTGAAATAAAAACAAAATAATATATATATAAATCTAAATAAGAATGAAAAATAAAAGAGAAAGAATAGTGAATTAGTTGGAATACAACTGAAGAAAACAAAGAAATGTTAAAGGGTTATGTGAGAAAAATCTAATGCAAATTCTGAAGAAGACCGAGGTGGAATTTATCTTATCAGAGTTTGATGTTTGCCTTCTGTCTTCTCCTGTGTATGCCTCAGGCTTTTTATTAGCTCAAGGTCCAGGTTTGTCCAACTTTGACCATACTGCATATACCACCTTCACCTGCCTCTAGAGGGGGCTTCTATTGTGATCGGTAGTGTGGGACCCCTGGGTTTCCCCTGGGAGGTGTTGTTCAGTCTTCTGGGAAAATCGTGGGTGTGTTCCCCCACCCCTGTGCCACCCACCTTAGACTGTCCCAGCTTATTTCCAGTAATGTATAGCTTCTGTTGAACTAACTGTCCATTTCAAGACGGGCCAATCTGTGCCGGAGGATCAGCATTTCCTGCTGGGTGCTGATGGCAGGTCTGTGCGTGAGCCAAGGCTGGGTGGAGCCCTGAATCCCCCTTGCTGCACTATTTTCTGATCTCCCTGCCTTGCTGGCCTCAGTGAAATAGGGCCCTAGGAAGCCGTGTATTTTGTCTCCCTGAGAGAGGTACAAAATGGACCTTTTTGAAGATTCTCTTCCTGCCTTTCTCCTGTGGATATGCACTCTGCAAGGGGTTCTTGAGTCTGTCCTGACTGTTCTACCTA
Organism: Mormoops blainvillei; assembly: GCA_004026545.1. Lineage (NCBI taxonomy): Eukaryota > Metazoa > Chordata > Mammalia > Chiroptera > Mormoopidae > Mormoops > Mormoops blainvillei. The sequence continues at coordinate 22,244 of PVJD01013772.1, read as the reverse complement.
TACTGCAGGAGGTGGGGCTTGGTATTCCTTCCCTTCCCAGAGGTTTGATTTCTGCAGCGGCAAGGGGTTCTGTCTGGATGCAAATAATCTCAGATGTTCAACTCTTGCCCATCTAATTCCCAGTCCACTGCCCTCGTAGTAGACACAGTCCTAAACTCTGTTTTGCATAGCCCCTGGCATGCTAGCAACACAGGACTGGGGCCAGAAATCCCTTTGCCGTGTAATTTTCTGATCTCCCTGCACAGATTTATTCAGTGGGAGCAAATGGCACTTTCAATCTTGTCCCTTTGTTGGCAAGGCAGCTGCACACCAGGTCCCTGCCCAGCACACTTCAGCTCCCCTTTTAAGGTCTTTGTGTGGCACACCCACTGCAGCATCAAGTCACTGTCCAGCTTTGCACCCACACCACCTCTCCACAAAGCCAGAAGTCTCTCAGAGGCACTTCCGGCCACAGCCTGCCATTGTCCAACCCAGGTGTAGATAGAGTCCTCTCCCACCCTTCTCTGGCACTCTCCTGGTTGGCATTTGGTGCTGCGGCTATGGATGATGTGCTGCTAGCTGTGTGTACATAGCTTGGATCTCCTTAACCTTGCACAGACTACCAAGTCACTCCTGGCCCGGGTCTGTGGGCTCCCTGCTCAGGACTGGGGTCCCCGGGAGGGACAAGAGAGCTGCAATTTCTGATCAATCTCTCTGCATCTACAGGCACCATGCACAGGCTGTTCCCCTTCAACTTATAAAATCTCCTTACCACCCATTGTGAAGCATCTTCTGTACTCCTTGGCTCGAAACTTTATATCAGCTAAGATTCCATTGATTTGTTCAGGTTTTTTGTTGGAAGATCAGCCGAGAATCCAAGTGGGGTGCAAGAGCAAGTAGACTCAGCTTCCACCTGATTGGCCACCATTTTGTTCCCTAAACCATCCTTAAGTAAGCTGACTATCAAGGATTTGGACCCACAGATCTGAGAAGGTAAACATTTTATTTCTAAGAACCAATCTCTTCTTCCATTCCATGTGGGCAAATGAGACCATCCTTAAAGCATCTGTCCAGATATGCTTTGCTCTTCTTTAAACCAGTGCCAGCAGGGCCTGCTTTTGCTATTTCCATCACAGCGCAGCAAGCTTTACTTTGCACCCGAGATTGGTTTTGGAAATTGATTCTTAGAAATCTCTCTACCAGAATAGTCTGTTCCATGTTCTGTTGAGGACTGTATATAACTATTAAGAATTATAATCCATTAATTTACAATGACAAAGTATTGTTCACTGATTTTTATTGTTAAAGTTCTGAGAACCCACTTTATAGTATTTTACTGTTCTCCTGTAGTAATAGAAAATGGATCCTACATATATTTTTATTTGTTTCCTTCTTGAAAATTAAATGTAGTGGTTGTTAATGACTGTGTCTGTGGGAAGTAAGGCAGGGCTTCCGAAAGGGGTTAACTGTGTCTCTATCTTCTCAGATCTGGTGAAAATGCTAAAGGTGAAGGGGGTGCAGGCAAGAGAGTTGAGAAGGGCCTGAGGAGGGCAAAGTTAATCAAACATTAGGAATGATTTTAAAGTTGCTTTGAAACTACACTAAAAATTAAGAGAAAGGAGAGAATTATTTTGAACTTTACAGAACCAGTCACATGTGAAGGTGTTTCTTCCCAGGATTGATAGATTTGACCAAAAAGGTCACATTACTGTGGAGACAAGTTCTCCAGCAACACATTAAATTATTCTTTGAAAATACATCCATTTGGATCTAGTTTCTTTTCATGCCCCAAGATGGAGCTAAAGCAATGCCATCCTCAAACTCAGTGGATTTATTGCTTGAAGAACAAGGGAGAATCTGGTTACTTCTGCATGTTCACATAGCAAGTGCAAGAAAAAGGAGAAGGCATTGTGTTTTATTCTTCTAAAGCATGATGTTTCCCAGCTGAGGAACACGTTGGAGCATGAGATAAGAATCATTGCAACTTTTTGGACTGCCTTCATTTCTCAGCAAGGCCACACTATCTTCTCTGAAAAGAAAACCCACTGTCCACGCCAGGTCCCAAGTGAGGTTTTGGGGGTCAAGGATTTGTTTCTCTCCCTTATTATCCTTCCCACTCAGGTTTTCACGATTCTAGAGGAATAAAGGAAAATCGAGAGATACTGAGTGAACCAAAAAATAACCAGGCATTTTCATCAAACGAAGGAGTTTGGTAATTGCCAATTTACTCTGTTTTTGCAACTAGCTGGTACCCTTTTCAACTGAATGGCCCAAGTGACTATTGAGACCATTAAAACATCAAAGGATTAAGGGGAGAGAAGTTCCATTTTCCATTTCCTGCTATGCTTTATTTTTCCCATTTTACAGATAGAGAAACTAAGAACTATGTAGGTTAGATAACTTACCCAAGTCCAAAGAGCAAGTAAGTGGTGGAAGATTCAAACCCAAGACCGTCTTACTAAAACAGTTGTGTTCTCAGTCACTGTACCAAACAGTACAATGTTATTAAGGCTAGGATACCTTCAGAGCCTTAATAATATTAATAATTAACACTATTATTGATGGCTTATTCTATGCTAGGCCCTATTCTAAACATTCTCCATGTATTAACTCATTTATCCTCTAATCTCACAACCCTATAAAGAAAATAAAATGATTTTATAGATAAGAAAATAAGGCATGGAGAACTAAGTTTCCTATGTTCACAGAGCTAATAAGCGGTGTAGCTGGGCCACACATTCAGGCAATCTGACTCCAAAGCCCATCCTCTTAACTGCTAAGCTATATTGGAGGTAATATGTTCATTCCCGCATGATGCAGCCCACTCCACTTTGAGGGTCTCTGTCCTTTGTTAGAAATTTGGGCCTGAGAAAGGACTTCTCAGAAGCAAAGAGCAGAGTTCAAAAGTCCAGCTTACAGTTGAGACTCTTGCTCAATTCCTTCCAAAATGTGTACTTCCATTACCCTTTAACCTGCATCTTTGAACAAACTGATCTATGGGGAGTTCAGCAATGGCAAATCTCAGCTGTTCCTTTAATGTCCGATGAGTCCGCTGGCACAATCTTTTTCATTTGATTTAAAGGAGATCTAATAAGAGATCATTTTCTGATAACATATTGTGTGTTTTCAACATCCCTAGGCCACACCACTTTGATGCAAACAATCCCTATTTTGGCATATAATTGCCTTTGAAAAGGGGGCACAAGAGGCAGCTTAAACTCCTCAGAGTTTGGGTCTGATTTCCTAAGGTGTTGCATTTCAGGAGAGGCCCCTGACAACAGGCAGAGAATAAAAACAAGTGTGGTCTGGGGCAGACAGTGTTTTTCAAACAGTTGGCCAAATTTCTCCTGGCAGCCGGGAAGCAGCTGAGTCATCAAACGTTAGGCCTTTAACGGGATGGAGGCTGGGCTGTATTGAAGCACATTCCAGACTGACTGTGAAACCCAGGGCTGCTGCTTTACCAATGTTTCTTCCAAAGCTGGATTTCATCTCTTCTCTCTCTTTTTTCCTCCTCTTTGTGATTTCCCACACAACATTTGCCTGCTAGTGGACGGAATATTTGAATGAATATTGGGGTCACCTTAGGTACAGCCTCAGCTCTGCAAGCTAAAGCTAATGCTAATGAAATCCATTTCCTGGTCAGAAAGACAAAATAGAAGAAAGTCACTGAGATGGAGCACTCAAGGAATGGACAAGAATGGGCAGATATTCTTTTCTGAGAGGCAGAAATGACCTAGGCATTCAGAAGTTGAAAGTCAGATATTTGGACAAAACCTTAGTCTCATTTTCAATCTCACGTGTGTTAAAATACTTTGTGAAACCCTTTGACTAAAACTTCGGAGAGTGGAAGATAAGGAAGAGGGCCTAACTAGGTTAATGCATCTTGAAAATAGTGAGATCCCCCATTTATATCAGAAACAAATGTTTGGACTCATTAAGCATGACGAGTGAACAATATTTTCTGTGTCTTTTAAGATGACTGACTACCTGTGACATGTACCATTCCTAAGCCTAATGGTAAATAAGAACAAAAATATCTGTTTTGTTTCCCCATCTCTGCTAATATGCAGATAACAATTGTTTAATTACATTTGCCTCTAAAATAAGGGAACAGATGAAGTGTCTTACAGAGTGGCAGTGCCCTGTTGGGAACCTATCAGAACCTGGAGCTGACCTCAACCTATTCAGATAGACGTTTTGACTAAAGAAATATTGTAGACAAGAGGAGCCTCCTTTCACTGTTAACAATAAGCTGTGAATGCATGAAGAAGGGGAGGGAGTGTGACTTGGAAAGAACACTGAAATTCCACAATACTATAATCCATTGTCTGGACTCTGATGGGAAAAACAAAGAAACTGGATTCTCCTCCCTTCAGTCCTTGCCAACAGCATTCCTCCAGTCTGTTCTCCCTGACCCCACCCATAATAATAATAATAATAATAATGTGAGTTATTTTTATAAAACTCTAAAGAAACTTCACACACATTTATATTTGATCTATACAAATTTCAGAGAATAGAAAGGAGCATTGTCCCTTTTTACAGATGAGAATACTGAGGTCCAGGGATTTTAATTGATTTGCCCAAAGTCACACAAGAAGTTAGTTGTAGAGCCAGGTCCACTAGATCATCAATTCCTGATGCAATTACTCCTTTTATACAACAAATCATGCTGGTTTGGATTGCTGGGTCTCAAATTTTCAGGTGCATCAGAATTATCCAGAAAGCATTTCACAAATGCAAGTTTATAGACTCTATCTTCAGAAATAAAGTAGGTCTAGAATAGATGTCTGGAATCTGCATTTTTTAACAAGGTCCCCAAATGCTTCTGGTGTAAGATGTCTTTGGGCCATAAATCAAATGAGGAAGAGAACCCATAAGCTCTGAGCTGTCCAGAGATTTTATTTAAACTTCTATAGATAATATTTTAAATTAAAAGTTCACACAGGAATAGAAGAAAACTAAGAGGGCTATTTATTCTTAAAAGAACCATGAGATGAGGTGGTAGAGCAGAATAGATGCTGTCTTTGGCAAAGGAAACTTGCTCCCCCAACTACCTCCTTTCAAAATCTATTTTCCACATGAGGATGGATTCAAATGAACATCAATGGAACTCTTGAAGATAAGGCTATATTGCAGACTGGCTCCTGAACACATGGCCAATAGCCAGAGAAAGGAACTTTGCTAACATAGCATGGGGGGCAGCTCTAGGTATTTAAGATGAAAGTACTTGAACCTCAGGTCTTTTTGAGAAGAGTTGGTAGGGCCTTTTTACTCTGGAGCCAAAGCGCCTGGCTTTGAATCCCCCCTTTGCCAATTATTAGCTGTATAAACTTAGGCAAGTCACTTAACCTTTCCATGTCCGTTTCCTCATCTGCACATGGGGATAAAATTATTATATATTTCATAGGATTATTGTAATGATTAAATCAAAGAATGCATGTACATCATTTAGAACAGTCTTGGCATCTAGTAAACAGTAATGGTGTTCTTGTTAATTACAATTCACTGAGTCATTGCTGAGCTGCAATCAATAAAGGATGGCCTGTACCCAGAATCAGTCATTCCAATGGTTTTCATGCCTGTGCCTCAGTAGGCTATAAAACAAAGGTGCTCTGAAAAGCCATCGATGGCACTATTGTGGCAGTCTGTTAAGTCCCTTTTCTAGACTAAAAGATAACTTCCAATGAGATATGGTGCTTCAAGTGTTTTCTGTGGCAGCACTGCAGGGCAAAGAGACAACTGATCACCAAACACAATGTTATTTCTCTCCTCTTAAAAATTATTCAGTGGAACAGTGTGGTGATTGCAGGAAAGGGGGTGGGTGGAGGTGGAAGAAGGTATAAGGGGGATAAACGGTAATGGAAAAAATGAAAATAGAAGTAAATTTTAAAAAATTATTCAGTGGTATTTAACAAAAATCTGGTCAGTGTTGCTAGGTAGCAAAGTACACATTCAAAACACTGTGGTGCAATGCTATTATTCCCCTTTTAACTTTTACAGCACAAGACTGCTCCACACATGATAAAGGATAATGATGATGATGATGATGATGATGATGACGACGACGATAATGGTAATGATGAACATACCAGGGCATTAGGGCTCCTCTAAGAGTATTAGGAGGGCCGTATGCACAGCATGGCATATGGCATTGTGGAAAGTTATAGAAATTACACCCAAGGTCTGTCTTCCCAAAATTTGCTGATGGATAATATTTTGGGATTTTGGGAGGGTTTTGTTGGAAGATTTATGGGAAACATATTAGGTGTCCACAGAACCTAGTGAGTAGGTGTGTGTGTGGGAGGGAGAGAGGGGTGGAAGAATGGAGAGAGAGAGAGAGAGAGAAGTTGAAGGAGAGAGAAAGAAAAAGAAGTTGATAGAGACAGAGAACACTTATGTGAATACATATTGGCTGACAGTGAGGATTAAGGATAAAAAACAAGAAGAAAGAATTTTTGCAAAGGGATGGTAGGAGAAGGGAGCTGTCTAGAACTGTGTCCAGAATCTCCTAGAAGCTTCTGGAGCACATCATGTGTCACAGGGTAAGCAGAGTTTTATTCCAACCTAAGTGAGCCCACCTACCAGCAGCTTTGCTCCCTGCAGGCTGTACTGTCACTCATGCTCACAGGTACATCTGTTCCAGTGCTCCCAAGCCATTTTATGGTATATTCATCTGTACACTGGCTGCTCATGTGACCACCAGCCAGCCAGCGAGGCATCAGAATACCAGAAAGTAGCCTAGGTTGAAGTGCAAAGGAAACACTGACAAATATAAAATGCTTATATTCATGAGTGTCTGGTACCAATTATAGCCAGTTAGCACTTAAAAAATTCAAGAGGCTAGGAGGAGGGGTATCAATATAGAGGTACAAAGGCTTGTGTCTTTGATTATGTGCATATGTGCATTTTAAGAACACACTTGCACATAGAAATCTTTCAGTAACTGGTGATTTTCATGGAAATGTATAAAAAGGATAAGTCCGCTCCTGGCTTTCTCTTTCAACAGGTTCAGTACAAACTGTTCACAGATCAGACCGTTTATTTCCTCACGAGTGTCTGTTTGGCCTGGACCCAAGGCCTGCTGGGCTACAGGGTGCTGGAGGCTGCAGGAACAGGTTGGCTACTGCACTTTTGTGCACTTATAGCTCCCACATTTTGCTCTTGGAATTGGATAGTCCCTTGCAGAGTACATTGAACATGAAAGATTTTTTCAATGAATTTTGCAGCCTCCAAAAACACCCGAGGCTTTTCTTATAATCACAATTCAGTTGAACTTTGACAAGTTTTCATACAAAGTTCATTTTAACCACTTAAACAGGGCATCAGGAAATACATTTTCATTCTGATTACTTTGTACCTGAGAAACAACTACCAAATAAAAGGGCTTTCAGGATTTTTTTTTCTTCTAGACTATAAAATCTCTTTAATTCTTTGATGGATGTACAGTTTGAGTGAACTAAAGCCAGGGTTTATAGAAGGTAGGAAAGAAAGCTAGAAATAATGGAAATTAATGGTTCTGCTTTTTAGAGACAAACTGAATAAGACAGAACAATTTATCCAGAGCCACGTTCTTAAAAACACCCAGCGAAACAGAATAAAGGCACGTCCTTTCATATTTCATTGTAAGAACAACTAAGTAACTGGCTTTTATGATATACACCTTGTTAAGATAATCCTCAGCAAGTTACAGGTATTAGTATGGCTTGGAAAAGTAAATCATCTATGCTTTGTGTCCAAGACGTACATTTCGGAAGTCCTGTTTGCATACTCTAGGCCAGTTATGAAGATGCACACTGGGCCTGGTTTACAGAGATTTTTTAAAAAGTTGATGAGACTTGAGCTCCAGAAAGCCTTCTCTGAATCCCCCAAGTTGGGGGAAATATTGGCCAATATATTTCTAAGTACTTAGGTGTTTGTTTATTTATTTTCTAAGTACTTATTTGTTTAGATGTATGTTATCCATAGTGCACTGTAGAGTGTAACACACTTGAGGGCAGAGACCATATTCTACCCATATTAAAAATACCACTAGCAACATGCTTTATGATATATAGTAGGTGTTAAATAAACATTTGTTAAATAGTTGATGTAAGTCAGGGAGTGGTGCAAATGTAGAGTAAGCAGGGCGGTGGCCTAAAATGAACATTAAAAATATGACCTATTTTCTACTCTGCTGTCCATGATTTGTATAAAAAGAAATGTTACCATTTGTGATAACATGCATGGATCTTGAGGCTATTACACTAAGCAAAATAAGTCAGATGGAAAAGGACAAAAACCGTATGATTTCACTCACATGTGGAATATAAAGCAAAAAAAGAAACAGGCAAAATGAAAGAAACCTCTCATAGATACAGGCAACAACTTGGTGGTTACTAGAAGGAAGGGGGTTGGGGAGATGGTGAAATGGTAAAGGGAGTCAGTTACATGGTAATAGATTGAATCTAGACTTTTGGTGGTGAGCATGTTATAATGCATACAGGTATTCAATTATAACGTACACCTGAAACTTGTATGTTATTAACTTATGTTACCTCAATTAAAGAAATGGCAGGGGAGAGCCCTGACTGGTGGCTCAGTTGGTTTGATCATCCCACAATACGAAAGTCCTCCAGTTCGATTCCCAGTCAGGGCACATACCTGGGTCACAGGTTCGGTCCCTGTTGGGGGCATGTGAGAGGCAACCAATTGATGTTTCTCTCTCATATCAATGGTTCTCTCTCTCTCTTTTTCTCCCCCTCCCCCTCTCTCTAAAAATAAAAAAAATAGAAATAAAATAAAAGAAATGAGGGGAGGGGGGAATCTGTACTCCTGAATCTGAGCCCATTTGTAAGACCAGGCTAGGTTTATATAATATGATCAAAGACCCGTCTTGCTAAATCACTGTTTTCTAAGCTTCATTATTTTATTTTGTCACTTTACCTGAATTCCTGGGATAATACTATCCCTTTTGTAAAGTGTGAGACTCCTTGAGGAACTTCCAGGTGATCAGTATTTCATATCTTAGTATGAAATTGTTGGATCAAGTTGCTCTGCTTTTAACACCTAACTGAGATCAGTCCTGAGGAAAAAGGAGTTTTAATTAAAGAGGTGGGAGGATGAGAGATGGTGCAAAATTAAGAGAGAGGAGAGTATTTGGGAGCATGGGGAAATAGATGGGAAATGCAGTCTGGGTAGATCACTACAGATCCAGGTCCTGGGTGGTATAGGGGCTGGAGTGAAGCATAGGTGTAGAAGAGGATTTGGTGCGTGACACAATCAAATTTGGAATAAAGTAAGAGACTGTGAGAGTTAAAAGGATTATAACATTTCCTTAATGCCAACAGGATATGAAGATATAGAAAAGTTAAATGATTTTTCTAAGGTCATATGACTGTTTCTTGGTTGAGATAGGAATAAAACCAACAGAATGTTAACCTTTTTACCAAACCAACAATTAAATTCAGTTTAAATGCTTGTTAAAGATCTACACTGTACTCGGTACTGCATTCTACAGTGCTGAGAGTTCAAGTCCCATTTATGATCTTTTATCACCATGAAGTCTTCGATTTTCCTTTCTATGTAATAAAGACTTCCTATTGTTCAAGAGAAAATACATGAGCAATACAGCCAAATTTGTGCTGGGATATTGGAACTTAAAGATAACAAGCGAAAGTCTCTGCCTTAAAGCATATTCAAACCAATCAGGGTCATGAATATAATAAAATAAATCACAAAACTGAATTTCCCACTTTAGAATTAATTTTAACATCTTTCTCTCTAGATCCATTTTGTCATCAAGTCATGTTGATTCTGAGTTCATAATCTCTCTCAGGTCGGTCCCTCCCATCTACTTATATAGCCCTTCATTCTTACTTTAGTCCAAATTCTCACCACCTCTCATGTAGATTATTATAATAGTCTTTAAATTGTGTTAAGTGATCCAAGGTGGTGGCAGAATAAGTGGGAGTTATACTCACCTCCTCCCAGGACCAGCCCCACAGCCACATGTGGTGGCTGAGAATCCAAAGGGATATCTCAGTGTCAAACGTTCCCCCTGAGGAGTGAGGGGGTCTCAACCCCATGCCAGAATCCTCAGCCAAGAGCACCAGAGGTAGAAAGAGATGCCCGCATAACATCTGTGTTGTGAGCAAGGGAGCGTCCTCAAAGAGAGACACACACATTTGTGTCTTTCCGCAATGCCATGTTTATTAGGGGAGATCTCCCCAATAAGCCAATAGAGTCACACACAGGTTATACACACAGAGGGGGAGTTTACGCAATACAAGTGAGCAGAGTGAGCGTCCAGCACAAAGTCACAGTCACTGGCAGTGTCCTCAGATAGACAGGTGGGTGTCAGTTTCAAGCCAGGCTGCTGCAGTGGTTTCACGTGTCTGGTGGATAGAAGTCCAATAGAGCTCCCAGCGTTCCCTGTGGTAAAGCCAGGCTCAAGTTCTGAGTTCTTACAGTCCACCAAAGATGGAGGTCCCACTCATATCGGTGTCCAGATGGAGTCTTATCCAAGCGTCCAGACTTGTGGTTTTGGGCATTCTGAGCCCTGGCTAGGGGCATTCCTATTACACCCAGTTACTTCAGTCTTGACATAGCACTTTACATAACTGTCATGGCTGACAGTGGCTCCACATTGGAATGTCAAAGGCACCCAAAAAACCTACTCTAATCTTGCTCTATACAATCTGGCTGTGAAAATCTGCAGGGATTTTGATCACCAGGGAGAGATGAGAGTCTGCTAGAAAACCAGGCCCCTCCCTTAAAGGGCTAGTGCACAAAATCTTGTTTGTAGCCACTCGCCATGGGATCCAGCAGATGGAGGGCACAGTGGATTAGAGTCACGTGAGGAAAGACTGCGGTTTCTTGCTCTGGCAAAAGAGCTGAAGGAAAAGCTGCCAGGATCACTGTGCTGAGTCCCACTACCAGACCACAGACACCATCTTTCTTGGGTCCAGTGCTCCCCTCCATGTAGTATCAGCCTGGAGGAAAAAAACAGCTACACCCTCTGAACTACCTGTCACCTTGCCCTGCAGAGCTCATGACCTGTGGAAAAGTCAGCCACTTGGGGCCAGGATTTAGAGGTTCGGGCAAACTCAGAAAGTGTGAGTGACTAAGTTGTGTGGCTCTAGGGCAGGAACCATTACCCCTACCTTCCTGTGAGCCTGACCTGTGCCTCCCCATTATGGGAGATCCACTAGCTCCCCTCCTCCCACCTCCCAGAGGTCCCACCCTGATGGTTCAATCTTTACAGAAGGTCTAGGCAGAGTCCTAGACAGACTAAGTTGTGTGGCTCCAGGATAGGAGCCATTTTTTTCCTCACACGCCTGATCAGTGCAGAGCTCTCCCTTTACGTGGCCAAATGTTGGGCACATTGGGCGCAATGAACTCTGCTTGCACCCTCCTGATGACTTCTTGAGACCCTGCCCCACCACAAAGTCCTGTGGGTACCCAAGGTGGCAGCTAGCCTTGGTGATCCCTGGGAATTTTGCTAAGTGGCAAAATTCATACCCAGCACTGGCACTGAGTTTGAATCTGTATAAATCTGGTGAATACCACTCACACATACCTGGTGATTCACTGAAACCTACCTCATGCAATGCCAGAGGCTCTTTCAGTGACTCATCCTAACAGATAGCCTGTAGGTGGAGGTTAGCAAAGGTTGGTCTCATCTTGCCTTGAGCTTTTTGCTGACCTGTCCCTTGGACTCAGTGCTAATGGAAGCCAACGTTGCTGCACAGCTTGGGCCTTCCTACACACGCCCAGGCCCAGCAAAGGTAGCCACAAACTGTGGATCACTTTGTAGCTCCAAATAGGTTGCCCAAGGTCAGTCACAGGCTACATAGGACATTGAGCTGCTCCAAAGTCCTCGCAAGAGGCCCCAGAACCAACATACCCAGTGCAAGTTGTATACAACATCGGAACAGGAACATAGTGAGAAATTCAACAAACGGAAAGCAAGTATAAAAAGGGACATAGAAACTATAAAAAAGACCGAGTCTGAAATGAAGAATACCCTAGAAAGGAGGGAGCCAAGGTGTGGCAGAGAAGGTGGAAGTTACACTTACCTCCTCCCAGGACCAAACTGGAATTACAGCAAAAATATAGAACAATCACCCTGAATAACCAACTGAAGACTAGTTGAACAGTAGTCCTGTAACCAAGGATTTATAGAAGAAGCCACATTGAGACTAGTAGGACGGACAGAGATGCAAAAAGGGCTGGCCCCACAGCCACAGGCAGCAGCTGAGAATCTGGAGGGATATCTCAGCTGCAAAGGTTCCCCTGAGGAGTGAGGAGTCTCAACCCTGTGCTGGGCTCCACATCCCAGAGCTCCGGATCCTGGAAGAGGTACCCACATAACATCTAGCTGTGACAATCAACAGGGTTTCTCTATGCCAGGGTAAGATGGGAGGTTGCTGGAAGCCCAGTTGCCTTCCTAAAGAGGCAACTCACCAAATGCCACTCACAGCCACTCACCCTGGGTTCCAGTGGAAGGAGGGCAGATCAGACTGTAATCGTGTGAGGAGAGACTGGGTTTTAGGGCTCCAAGGAAAGGGTTGAAAGGACCCCTGTGCTGACTCCCTCTCCCACACTGCAGATGTCATCTTTCTTGGGTTGAGCATTCCCCTCCATAGAGCAGCATCCTGGAGAAATGCAGTAGCCTCCCCCTCCAGACTCCCTATTGCCCTGCTCTGTGGAGCTCATACCCTGAGGAGGAGTCAGCTGTCTGGGCCTGGGGTAAAATGGTCTGGTTGGATTCAGAATGTTTCAGTGACTGAGTTGTATGGCTCTGGAATGGTGGCCATTTCCCCCACCTTCCCTCAAGAATGACTGGGGCCTCACTCCACAGAGGCCCAGTAGTTCCACCCTCCTGACTCCTGGTGGCCCCTTCCTGCTGAGCTTGGGTTCACCACGAGGTCTGAGCAGGATCCCAAGCAGATTAGGACAGGGGACATTTTTCCCTCACATGCCCAACCTCTAAAGAGACCTCCCTCACACAGCCAAATTGTAGTTGGTTTCAGCTTGATGAATTCTGCTGTACTCCCCGTGAAGACTCCTTGAGGCACCACCACACCATAAAGGTCTATGGGCATGCAGTGGGTGGCAGATGGTGTTGGTGTACCTGGGGACTTTTGCTGAGTGGGCTTAGACCAAGGACTGTCACTGAATTTCTTTTTTTCCTCTTTATAAATACCTTTATTGAGATATAATTCACATACTGTACAGTTCATCCATTTAACATGTACAATTCAATATTTTTAGAATATTCACAAGGTTGTGAAGCATTACTGCAATATTTTTTACTTTTTCATTGAATTTATTGGGATGACATTGGTTAATAAAACCATATAGGATTTATTTCTATCAATCTGATGAATACCACTTGCTCTCAACTCGTGACTCACTGAGAACTTACCATGGGCAACCAGTGTACTGCCGCAGGCAGCTGGCAGGCAGAGGCACGTAGAGGAGGATCTTGGGTTGCCGTGGGCCTTTTGATGACCAGTTCCTGGGCTCAGTGCTGGTGGAAGCAAGCCTTTGTATGGAGCTTGGCCATTCTCATGTACACTCAGGCCCAGCAACAAACTGTGGATCACTTTATAGCTCCAAAGAAGATGGCCAGGTTCAGTCACAGGCAGCATCTGAGATTGACCTGCACCAGAGTTCTTGCAAGAGACCCCAGAACCAATACACCCAGAGGCAAGCTTCAGACAACATCTGAGCCACATCCAATTAGTTCCACAGGCAGTACATGGAAAGGGAGGTTTTGGCAGATACTAGACCCTGCTGAGGCAAATTCTACTTCATGTGATCAGCATATGTACCACATCTGGTATGCTGTGATCATGGTCAGTCCTCACAGTCAGCCAGCCTGAGGGTCAACCCATGCACAGATGAGCTGATAGCAATCAAGACTGAAACACAACAGGAGGGCCCACATAACCCACACGAGGGGCACTTCTAGAACACCTAGCTCAGGTGATCAGAAAGACTATACCACTGGATCCCACAGGACACATACTACATAAGAGCACCTTACCAAGACTGGGAGACATAGCAGATCTATGTAATACACAGAAACTAACACAAAGAGGCAGCCAAAATGGGGAGAAAAAGAAACATCCTCCAAATGAAAGAACAGGAGAAATCTCAAAAAAAAGAACTAAATGAAATGGAGGCAAGCAACCTACCAGATATAAAGTTCAAAATAATGGTTATAAGGATGCTCAAGTAACGTAGTGAGAATTACAACACCATGAAAAGAACATAGAAACCATTTAAAACAACCAGACAGAAATGAAGAATTAATATCTGAAGCGAAAAATCACTAGAAGGAATAAATAGTAGGTTAGATATAGCAGAGGATTGAATCAGTAATTTGGAAGACAAGTAGCAAAACAAATAAACAAACAGCCAATCAAAGCAGCAAAAAGAAAAACAGAATTTTAAAATATTAATATAATTAAGGGAACTTTGGGACAACAGGATGTGCAAAACAATATGCACATCATAGGAATACCACAAGGTGAAGAGAGAGAGAGAGCGCAAGGCATTGAGAAGCAACTTGAAGAAAGAATGGCAAAAATTTTCCTTAACCTGGTGAAGAAAAAAGATGCACAAGTCCAGAAATCAGAGATTCCCAAACAACATGAACCCAAAGAGGCTCATACCAAGACATACCATAATTGAAATGGCAAAGAATAAAGGCAAAAAGAGAATTCTAAAAGCAACAAGATATAGGCAGTTAGTTACCTACAAGGGAGCTCCTATGAGACTGTCAGCTGATTTCTCAACAAATTTTTCAGATCAGAAAGGATTAGCATAAAATAATCAAAATGATGAAAAGTTAGGACCTATATAACCAAGACTACTTTACTGAACAAGGCTATCAATTCAAATTGGAGAAGTTGAGAGCCTCCCAGACAACAAAAAGCTTAACAAGTTCATTACCACCAAAATAGTATTATAAGAAATGTTAAAGGATCTTATGTAAAAAGGAGGAGGAGAAGAGCAAGTGTAGGAAAAGGAGGAGGACAGGAAGAAGAGGAAGAGGAAGAAGAAGAGGAAATAGAAGGAGGAGGAGGAAAGGAGAAAGAAGAAACAGAGAAACATGGTTATAAAGAATAAAATGGCAATAAATATGTAACAATCAATAACCACTTTAAAAGTAAATGGCTTAAATACTCCAATCAAAAGACATAGGGTAGCTGAATGAATAAGAAAATAAGACCCATATATACTCTGTCTACAACAGACCCACCTCAGAATGAAAACACACCCAGACTATAAGTGAAATGATGGGAAAAAAAATTCATGCAAATAAATAAAAAAGCTGGGGTAGCAATACTTAGATCCGACAAAATAGACTTTAAAACAGTCTATAATAAGAAACATAAAATGACACTACATAATGATAAAAGGATCATTTGAAGAAGAGGATATAATGCTTGTAAATGTTTATGCACCCAACATAGTAGGACTTGAATATGTAAAGCAAATCTTAATGGCTGTAAAGGGAGAGATCCACATTTCTTGTAGCAATATTTTTGCCAATATATCTCCTCAGGCAAGGAAAACAAAGGATAAAATAAATAAATGGGACTACATCAAACTAAAAAGCTTTTGCACAGCAAAAGAAACCATTAACAAAATGAAAAGGGAACCCACTGAATGGGAGAACATATTTGCTAATGATATATCTGGTAAGGGGTTATTTTCCAAAATATATAAAGAACTTATACAAGTCAATACCAGGAAGACAACCCAATTAAGGAATGGGCAAAAGACTTGTACAGACACTTCTGAAAAGAGGACATACAGATGGTCTATAGATGTGTGAAAAGATTTTCAATGTCACTAATCATTAGAGAGACACAAATTGAAACCACAGTGAGGTATCACCTCACACCTGTCAGAATGGCTATGGTCAATAAATCAATAAACAACAGTGTTGGCAAGGATGTGGAGAATGGAAACCCTCATGCACTACTAGTAGGAATGTAGACAGGTGTAGCCACTGTGGAAAACAATTAGGATTTTCTCAAAAAATTGAATATGGAACTACATTTTGACCCAGCATTCCCACTTCTAGGAATATATCCTAAGAATCCTGGGACACCAATCAGAAAGAATATGTGCTCCCCTACATTCACAGCAACATTATTTACAATAGCCAAGATCTGGAAATAGCCCAAGTACCCATCAGTAGATGAGTAGATTAAAAATGTATGGTATGTTTACACAAGGGTATACTACACAACTATAAAAAAGAAGGAAATCTTACCTTTTGGGACAGCATGGATGGGCCTAAGGATTATTATGCTAAGTGAAATAAGCCAGTTGGAGAAAGATAAATACCATATGATCTCACTTATATGTGGAATCTAATTAACAAAATAGAAACAATATTATGGATACATGGAACAGACTGACAGCTGTCAGAGGAGACGGGCTTACAGGACTGGATGAAAGAAGGTGAAGGGATTAACCAACAAAATGTATACACAACACATAAACACAGTCACAGTATGGTGATAGCCAGAGGAAAAAGGGTTGGGGGTCAGGCGAGGTGGGCAGAAAGGGGGGAAATTATGATAGAAAGAGACTTTGCTTGAGGCAGTGGGCACATGATGCAGGGTGCAGATAATGTTTTATTGAGTTGTAAACTTGAAAATTGTTTCATCAACCAATATTCAATAAAAAATAAATTCAATAAAAAAATTAAAAAGAAAAAAATCTATGGCCCTTGGGGCATATTTGGGTTCCCATCTGTTTTTGTATGGCCTGAGAGCTAAGAATGGTTTTTACATTTTCAAATGACTGGAAAATAATTGAAAGGAAAAGAATATTTTATGAAACAAAAATAATGAAATCCAAATTTTAGTGTCCATGAATAAAGTTTTATTAGAACACGATAAATAAATAAATGGAACTTGAATATCAGTAAAGAAATGATGAGTGCCAAATATAGTAAATTTAAGGAAAAATATAAAAAGACTTCTTTATATAATATCTTAATTTCTTTGTAAGACAACTAACTGTTTAAAAAATGGCTGTGAAGTATTTAATTTTAACATAGATAAAAGTATAACAACAAGCACAAAATATGGAGGATAAATCTTTTAAAGTTCTTACATGTATGTGAAAGATAAAATATTAATTTAAATTAGACTCAAAGAGATGTAGATTAAAAGCAAAACAATTAAATAAATGGAATAATAAATACTTGATTAACCTAAAATATGACAGAAAAAGAAGCAAAATAAAAGAACACATGATACAAATAGCATGATTGTCAACTTAAACTCAACATATCTAAAATTACATAATTGTAAATAAACACTGATTAAAAAGTGAAGATGGTCAGACTGGATAAAAAAATAAATAAAAATATTTAAAAAACAAAAACAGAAAAAAAAGAAAAAGAAAACACAAAGTAAAAATATAAAGATGGCAGAGAAGAGAACGTAGGAAAATATATAATAAAATCTGGTAGTAACTGTGACCTGTAAGGGGGGAAGATCAAAAGAGAATAATACATATTATCTTATACATTTCCACCATATATGTAGCAAAAACTGATATCAGCAATCACCAGCTAGTAGTTAGTGATAATCGACAGTCTAGTATTAGCCTGGTAGGCACGTCTCTTCTCAACTTGATCACAAAATCCTTTCATCAATGAAACTTCAAATATTATAGCCCTACAGAAATTAGGTTCATGCATCATAAAAGTGAACACAGCACAATTTATTATTTACTAAGTTCAACAAATTTTCTTTTGATCTGCTAGCAATAACAAATGAGTACAATTTTGAGAAATATTTCCAAGTAGCATACCTTTTTCTCTTATCAACCTTTCTGAAGTTATTGAAACAGGTCTAAGTATTTCACCATCCTTGTACCTTTTTTCATTTTACATAGTTAACATTATTATGACTGGCAGATTGAGAATATTTTAGTGCTTTGGGATGAAATATGTTATTAGAAATGGAAGATACAAATCATCAGAAATAAAATTTGAATCAAAGAAGTTTACTGAATTCAGTTTTCAAGGAACAAAACCAAGAATATTATTGAGAATAAGTGATTTTGTTTGATATAGACATACTATTTTTTCTGAAACATGAACAAACAATAGACTCATAGCCTTTGACACTAGAGTTATTGTGGAAATATCACATCCCACTTGGATTCTTATACTTTGGGTGAGGAAAATTAATTTGGAAAAACCACACTCTCTATATATAAATTTCCAATGAAATTGGACTTGCTTCATGTGTCCCCATTACCTGACTTTGAGTGGAGGTAGCCACACTCTCTTCCTATGGTTCTGCATGATTAGAAAAACTCACAGCAGCATTTGACCTCTAGGTTGTCTAAACCTGACCTAGGCAATCACTCCTGGGTTCCCAGTAAGGCATAGTTTCAGAGGTTAGAAGAAAGCCACTTTATGAGGAACTGACGGCGTTTTGTAAAGGGGGGACTAATAAAAGCATTTGCAAAAACTGAACACTTTATAATCAACTTCATTTCACAGTTCATCTTTCTGTATATAAACAATGATTCTACAAAGTAAACTTCACCTTCCCTACCCTCCATGATTGAAAAGCTTCCTTCTATCATTAGTAGAGATTGTACCCAGAGGGTTGCATTTGTTATTAGTAGATAAGGCATAAGTCTAGTTACTCAAATCATTTAAACTCTCCAGAGTTGATAAAGCAGCAATTTTAGGGTTTAGTCATGCGAGCATCTTTAAATAGATTTGAGATATGAGCCACAACCAAGAGACATATCATGATCCTGTGGGGGACAAAACCCATTATTTCCTCCAAAAGACTTTTTAAAAAACTTTAGAAATAGTCAAGTATGTCTAATGATAAAAATAATGATACTTCTGGTCAAGATGGTGGTGTAGGTAAACACAGCTGGCCTCCTTGCACAACCACATCAAAATTACAGCTAAACTACAGAACAACCATCATTCAGAACTAGCAGAAATTGAGCTGATTGGAAGCCGTACAACTATGGAATTCAAGAAAAAAAACACACTGAGACTGGTAGGATGGAAAGAGACACAAATGGGGCTGGTCCTACACCCACATGTGGCAATAAAAATTGGGAGGGATATCTCAGGAGTGAGGGGTCCCAGCCCCACATCAGACCCAAGTCCAGGGTTCCAGTGCCAGGAAGATAAGTCTCTCTAACTTGTGGCTGTAAAAACAAGCAGGGATTAAGGCTGTGGAAGACATAAACTTCTGGAGTCTTAGGCAGTTCCTCTTAAAGGGCCCACACACAGACTTACTGAGACTCCTTCTGAGGTCCGGCATGGGAGCAGCAGACTGAAAGGCATCAGAGACATATGGGGAGGAACTGGATTTTCTGGCATCAGGGCAAGGGCTGAAAACAGCTTTCTCCCAGACAGAAGTACTGGCAGAAGCCATTGTTCCTTTTCTGAGCCCTCATCTCACAGAGCCACAGAGCCAGCAGGTGGACGCCATATCTGAAACTCCATCAACCTGGTTCACACAGTTTTCCCTACCCCGGTGATTCCCTGAGGCCCTGCCCACCCAAATTTTGGGCCCACCCAGGCTGTTTGCAGTGGCTTTTCCATATGAATGGTTTATCTTGGTCCATGATACAGATTTTCCTAAATCCTCTCAACAAGCTTAATCTGGCTTCAGCCAGCCCTGTACCTCTCACTAAGTTGTCCCAGGCCAGGCACTAGCAGCAGTCAGCCTTGGTTCACAGCTCAGGCTCTCCTGGGTACCTCTAGTCCAGCACAAGTAGCAGCCATCTACAGATCATTTTGTAGCTTATGCTGTGATCCTGGACAAAACACAGGCAGTGGCTGATTTTGGACATACCAACAGCTATTAAAGCTCAACCACAACAGGAGGGTGTACTCAGACCACACACTAGGCACACCTTGAGAACCCAGCTTGGGTAATAGGGGATGCTGTGTCAGTAGAACCTGCAGGACACCTACTACATTAGGCCGCTCTATCGAGCCTGGGAGACATAGCAGTCCTACATAATACACAGAAACAAACAGAGGGAAGCCGCCAAATGAGGAGATAAAGAAATGACCCAAATGAAACAACAGATAAAACTCCAGAAAAAGAAATAGCAAAATGGAGACAAGCAATCTACCCAATGCAGAGTTCAAGACACTGGTTATAAGAATACTCAATGAACTTAGTGAGGACTTCAACAGCATAAAAAAGATCAAATCAGAAATGAAGGATACACTATTGAAATAAAGAACAATTTACAGAGAATCAATAGTAGAGTGACTGAAGCTAAGAATCAAACCAGTGTTTTGGAATATAAGGAAGTAAAAAACAACCAATTAGAACAGCAAGAAGAAAAAAAGAATCCAAAAAAATGAGGATAGTGTAAGGAACCTCTGGGACAACTTTAATTGTACCAATGTTCATATCATGGTGGTGCTAGAAGGAGATGAGAGATAGCAAGAAATTGGAAACCTATTTGAAAAACTAATGACAGAAAACTTCCCTAACCTGGTGAAGGAGGTAGATATACAAGTCCAGGAAGCACAGAGAGTCCAAACAAGATGAACACCAAAAGGCTCACACCAAGACACATCATAATTAAAATGCCAAAGATTAAATACAAAGAGAGAATCTTAAAAGCAACAAGAGAAAAGCTGTCGCTTACCTATAAGAGAGTTACCATAAGACTATGAGATGATTTCTCAAAATAAACCGAGCAGGCAAAAAATGTTCAAAGTGATGAAAAACAAGGACTTACAACCAGGACTACTCTAGCCAGCAGAGCTACCATTTAGAATTGAAGGGCAGATAAAGAGCTTCCCAGGACTTCAGGCCAAGACAGAGGCATAGGTAGATATGCTTTGCTTCCTCACACAACCAAAAGAAGGACAATTTAAAAACAAAAAACAACCAGAACTGCTAGAAAATTGAACTGTATGGAAGTCCAACAATGAGAGAGTTAAAGCAGAAACATTCATCCAGACTGGTAGGAGGGGCAAAGATGGGCAGCCAGGGCAGAGAGGATGTGTGGCAAGGTGGTGGTTGGCAGATCAGCTGTGTAAGGTAGCGGTTAGTGGACTGGGAAGTCTCAAAGTCACATGTGTATAAACTGGGAAGCGCAACTGGGGAGCGAGACAGACTGCCCAACCCAGGGTCTCAGCATGGGGAAATAAATTATCAAAACCTCTGACTGTTAAAACCTGTGGGGATTGTGTTGGTGGGAGAAACCCTCAGTCTCATAGGAGAGTCCCTTGGAGGGACCCATGTGGTCCTAGAATGTACACAAACCCACCCACCTGGGAATCAGCACCAGAAGGGCCCAAATCACTTATGAGTGGCAGGGGAAGTGACTGAAAGTAGGGTGAGAGCCAAGCAAGTGGCATTGTTCCCTCTTAAGCCCCTCACCCACACATAGCAGCAACAACACAGCGAAGTGGGTTGCCCTACCCACTAAGGCCCTTCCCCTTACAATGTAACCAGAGCTCAAGACAAAGAAATATGGTCCAAATGAAAGAACGGATCAAAACTCGAGAAAAAGAAGTAAATGATGAGGAGGTAGCCAACCTCTCAGATTCAAAACATTGGTAATCAGGATGTTCACAGGAGTGACTGAATATGGACACAAAATAAAGGAAGAAGTGAAGGCTATACACAGTGAAATAAAGAAAAATATACAAGGAACCAACAGTGAAGGGAAAGAAACTGGGACTCGAATCAATGATTTGGAAAAGAAGGAGGAAATGAACATTCAACTGGAACAGGATGAAGAAACAAGAATTCAAAAAAATGAGGAGAGGCTTAGGAATCTCTGGGACAACTTTAAATGTTCCAACATCCAAATCGAAGGGGTGCCAGAAGGAGAAGAGGAAGAGCAAGACATTGAAAATTTATTTGAACAAATAATGAAGGAGAACTTCCCCAATCTGACAAATGAAATAGACATGCAAGTCCAGGAAGCACAGAGAGTCCCAAAAAGTGGACCCAAGGAAGAACACACCAAGACACATAATTAAATTACCCAAGGTTAAAGATAAGGAGAGAATCTTGAAAACAGCAAGGGAAAAGAAGAGAGTTACCTACAAAAGAGTTCCCATAAGACTATCAGCTGATTTCTCAAAAGAAACTTTACCGGCAAGAAGAGGCTGGAAAGAAGTATTCAAAGTCATGAAAAGCAAGGACCTACATCCAAGATTACCTTATCCAGCAAAGCTATCATATAGAATGGAATGGCAGATAAAGTGCTTCCCATATAAG
>PVJD01013771.1:0-32332 GCA_004026545.1 Mormoops blainvillei | reverse complement strand
TGACAGAGGGTGACAGGCGTGGAGTCTGGCTGCAAGGTTCAAGGCCTGGCACCTCACTGCACTTGGCACATGAGCCCCTGAACTCGCAGCCCTGATTCCTCACCTGTGAAACAGTGCAGTGGTAGCAGGTTTGCCATGAGGATTAAGGGGCGTACATGAGAAGAAGTATTCTATAGATGTAGAACCTCTCGCCCCATGCTGGCATACAGTATGTATGGATGGGGGATCATCTCTTTCCTGTCTGATTTATATAGTCAGCCTTTTACCTTACATTTGCACCCTGTGCAATATTTTGAGTCCCTTAAGTTCCTACAGAGACCTTGAGACCACTGATCAAAAACACATCACGTACGTGACATTACATTCACCTGTGTGTCTGTAACCAACTGAATGGCAAATGTTCCTAAGTGCTGCCACTTACCAGTGATGCCAGCATGACTACAGCTCACTGGGCCAACTCCCCCAAGATGGTCACCTTCCACACCTCAGTCTCACTGTGAGAGCTGAGGAAACAAACTTCAACCCTTCGGGCCTCAGTTTCTTCATTTTGAAAAAGGGAGGTAACAGCAGTTTCCCTCATAAAACCTTGGTAAGCAGGAAATGAGTTAAGTTACACGCATTTATACTGAAAAGTAAAAACTGCCCTATGGGGGTAAGTGGATTCCAATTCACATACTGAGATTAATAATACTAACAACACCACCAATAGCTATCAAATGTTAGGCTGTGCAAACCCTTCATATCTCTGATTTCCTTAAATCCCCACCACAATCTTATTATTTCCATTCTGTCAATGAGAAAATCAAAGCTTGGAGAGGGCAAGAGAGTTCCCCATGACACAGCAGGATCAGATGAGACCCAGGTCTATGAGTCCCAGAGCACACATACTCTATCCTGCACAATATAGGCCTAGCGTCATCTTATTAGTGGCAGCTGTGAACTTGTCAACTGAGTTCCAAGTCACAACACTATGATGGAGGACGATGGTCACATGGGTTACCCAGCAAGATCGTTCAGCCTTGTTGGTGACCAACAAGGGGTACAGATGCCCCGGTCAGCCCATTATGAAGTCCTATTTCAACTGGATTTAACTTGTACTCAAGCCTTATTACTTGAACCACACACATGCTGGACCAAAGATATCCTCAAGGATTCATCACAAGCTAGAGAGAACAGGTTCCCAGCAGCAGGACAGAGAACTCCCTCCACATTTTGTGTACTACTTGGCCCCTAGGTCTTGACAAATCCTGTTTAGGCCCATAGATCACAAAAGTTCCTTCATGAAACAGGTCTGTCAGCTCAGGTTTCTAAACTTTCTCTCTCCTCTACCCTCTCTCATCCGGGATCAAAACCAGTCCATGGGGCCAAGGATCCTAAAAGCACTGTTTCTCCTCCTACCCCTCACAAACACACACACACATGTACATATTCAATGCATGCTCGCTCTCTCTCTCTCTTTCTCTCTCTCCTGGTGCTTGGCCCAGCCTGGCCCAACATTCGTTGGGGCAAACAAATGCTCAATGTGGCACAGGCCATCAGCTGTGTAACAGCCTTCCAGCTACACCATGAACCCAGCTGGGACAGTCTGCTTCCTCACCTTTCATGTGTCTAAGATAATCTGCTTCTTCAGGTCGAAGCTACTGAGAAAAATAAAAGGTCCAAAACCTCATTCAGCGAGGAATTCCTCTAAGGAACTACTTCCCGAGTCTTCTGTTGGTCGCACCGCTCTCCTTTGCACTCAGGAAGGTTATCAGTCGCCACAACCTGCTGCCCAGCCCCTGGGCTTCACTGCCTGCTGGGGAAGCAGGCAGGGCTCTGTCCCGTCCCGTCAGCATTTGTAAAGCCTTGCCCCTCGACGCTTGTAAAAAATTTCCCCAAATTTCAAGGCAACTCTCAAGCCACTTGACTGAAAGTACACACTAAAATGAGCCAGACCCAAGTCATAAATGAACTTCTCAGGGGGCCAAGAAGGGGACACCTTTTTCCTTTATGCTTTCATTGCTGCCTGATTTACCTACTTACTGAGCACCCACTGTGTCACACAGGGTGTTGTGCCAGGTGCCAATGGGATAGCCTTTATCCTTCCCTCTGGAAGCTTGCAGACCCTGTTAAAGTGTCCATATTCTAGGGGGCTGAGTGGGATTGACTGGAGGTCAGCAAAGGCCTCAGGGGACTTTCAAACTGAATAATGGGAAATATCTAGAGGTGCCAGCTCTGGGAAGAGAGACAGAGAGACAGGGGGAACAGTAAGCATAGGAAGTCTGAACATTTCAAAGCACAAACACATAAAGACCTGTGATTTCAAACAAAGAGGAAGATTTCTTCATGATCACCTTTTGGAAGCCAAAGACAGTGAAACTGAAAGGTCAAATAATGGGTCGGGGGCGGGGAATGAGGCTGGGTCATTATCATCACCAGTGTGCAGGTGAGAAAACTGAAGTACCTAGCAGCATCGGACACAAGCCCGGTCTAACTCCAGGACACACGCCTTTGATCTTAAGCTCTAATTTTACTTTTCTATGGCTTCAAAATGTAGACATTTAAAACATAAAGTTTAATGGAAGAGGGATCACTAATAAGCAGTTCATCAAAGGAATAAGGGGCCAAAGACAAACTGCAAGTGAATCAGATTTACAAACATAGGTGGATCAGCAAAGATAAGGAGCATTTTAATAGCCTGAAACTGACAAAAGTACATGTGCATCAGTAACAATCTCCATGCCCCCTGGTCTTGGCTTATCCAGTAAGATGATGCTAGAGTGTCATATGCTAGTGAGATGCTTAATGCATGACTTCTCCTCCAAATATTTTATTGTGGTAAAACACGCATAACATAAAAGATACTACACTTTGAAATATACAGTGCAGTGGTACTAAGGACATTCGAATCATTGTGTAATCATCACCACCATGCATCTCCAGAACTGTTTTCATCTGCCTAATGCATAACTTCTGATGAGGTCCTGCTTTAGGCACTATCACTCAAAATTTCGTATCCATGAAACCCTGCCATGTGTGAGACTGGGCTGGATGTCAGTGCACTAAGACAGATACAACACAGCTCTGCCTTCATGAACCTCAAAGAAGTCTACTAGCAGGACTGGACACATACCAAATCGGTGCTTAAATGGATTTCAGGGGCTGTGCAATTAAGAAATCAAATGGCTACAGCAGATGCCCTGCCTCTGGGCCCAAGGACAATGAGGGCCCAGCTGTGCCCCAGCTGAGAGGATGCTGGCTTAAGAGAGCACGCAAATGTCACAGAGGACCAGAAGCCACCCACACAACCTCTTTTCTTTGAAACAAAGTTTCTGAAAAAGACAGGACAAAAATATGCATTACCCAAAGCACTGGCAAAGTTTTAAAAATTAACATACTCAGCTTCTGCTGGGACCCAATTTTGCAATAAGTACTCAAATTGCAGGCCACTATGATACAAGTGCTTAATTCCACAGTCACATGTGGAAGTCTCTTTGGCAGCTACCAGCACTGCAGAAGTCACGATACTGACCACATTGGAATATGTGCCTTTGAAAAGATAGTCAGCTCTCCCCACCTAAGGTAAAACAGAACAAAACAAAAAGACCTTGCCTTTGAACTACAAGGAACCCATCTCCCATCTCAAGACGACAGGAGAGCTATACCTTCAGCATCACACAGACCGGCTCCAGCAGATGGAATGAAGGCCCCTTCATTCATTCAACAAAAATGTATTAAACTCCTGCTACATACTAAAATCTAGTAATTGGACACTTTTTCAGGCACTTGGGCTGTATCAGGCAACAAAATAGATACAAATCCTCAACAAAAGAAACATGTAACGTGTTAAAGAGTATCAAGAGCTACGGGATAATAAAAAGTGGAGTGACATACGTGGAATCAGGTACTGAGGGGAGGAGGGGAGGGAGGCAGGAGGCAATAAGGTGATCCTGGCGGATCTCAGTGAAAAACTGACCTTGAGGCACAGAATTGAAGGAGATTAGGGAGTTGGCAGAACAGGTATGGAGGAAGAAGGCACGGCTACAGCAAGAGGCCCTAAGGAAAGGGCTTTGCTGGTCTGTCTGGGAAACAGCCCACAGAAGAGTGTGACTGAAGCAGAGAAAGTGAGGCCTTGAAGGCCTTTGTGGGAGCTTGGGGTCCAAGTGACATGGTGAGTTCACAGCCGAAGAGTGACACAATCTGATTTACATTTTAAAGGCTCACTCTGGCTCTGCACTGACAGACAGTAAGGAAGTAAAGATGGAGGAAGGAGGCAGGCAGCTATTGATGTAATCCAAGAAGGAGGTAAAGATGGCTCCTAGAAACATGGTGAGCAGGGGGCAGGTGGTTTATGAAGGTAGAGGTGAGATGGGTCCAACATTTTGGGCCTGAACAACTGGAAGGATGGCCTTGCCATAAACTGAGAATAGGAAATGGGAAAGGTGTGGATGACCAGATTGGAGGGGGTGGGAAACCTGCTCAGTTCTTCAATGACAAACATGCTTAGGATGATGTCTGTTACAGACTGCAATAGGAATATCTAACAGGTAGTTGAATATATGAGTCTGAAGTTTTGGAGAGAGGTCTGGGCTAGAAGAACAAATCTGGGAGTTCCGAGCAAATCAAGAAATCAATGGTATTTCAATTCAGAAGATTGTTTGCTATTACTAACGGAATGAGCAGAGACAGACAGGAGGACCAGAACTAATGTCTGGGGTATCCCAACATTAAAGGGTTGGAGAGAACGGGAGAAGCCAGCAAAGGAGACGGACAAGCAGCATACAGAAAACAGAAAGCATGCAGAAAGGTGACCTGGATGTCAAGTAAAGGAGGTACACTGAGGAGGGGAGCATGAAAAGATGTGTCAAAATGCTGCTGAAGAGCCAAGAATAAGAACTGAAAACTGACCATTGGATTACCCACATGGGATCACTGATGGCCACAACAAAGCAGTGTTCACAGAGCAAGAGATCAGAGTGGGTATAAAAAGAGAACAGTTTAAGAGAAGTCGGAGACAGTGAATATAAACAACTTCTTGAAGATTTGCTGCAAATACATGAGGTGGTAATTGGTGGGGGTGAGTAGGGTTAAAGAGCTTGTTTCTTTCTTTTAAAAGGATTGATGTTCATATACTGATAATATCGTACAGCAGAAAAACAAAATAGATGAGTTAGAAGGGAAAAGGGATGGTTGTAGAAGTGATGGCTGGAGATGAGAAGGACTGGACCCAGAGGAGATCTGGAGGAAGGAGCTTCAGATATCTGTGATAGCAGAGGGACAGCAGAATGCATGGGTGCAGATCCTGGGAGGTGAGGGGATATGGCTATAAGAGCTGGTCAAAGTTACCTTGTATTGGTTTCGATGTGCCAATAAAAATGTATGATGTGTGATTACCTTATTTCTTTAAAAGTAGAAAAGTAAGGTTATCAGCTTTAAAAAATGAGGAAAAAAAAGAGTTATTGGAGAGATGAGTAGAAAATATGAAACAGCCTTCTGAAGAAGAATGGGAAAGTGAAAAAATTAGGGGAGTATATTCTCAGGAAGTTACATTATATCTCTGAGGCCAAAAAATGTATGATGTGTGATTACCTTATTTTATACTAAATAAACATTAAGTGTGGCTAGTGGAATTAAATTCCATTTTATTCTAATAGGCTGCCCAATATCTCAGAAAATGGTAATCTTAAAAATGAGCTAATGATATGTAAAGACCCTTTTTTATATGAATTTGTTATTATTTAGGTCATCTATCAATAACACATAACTGATATCGCCAAGGATTGAGAGAAATCAATGATGGCCAAAGGGAAGTAAGATCTGTGTCCTCCTTATAAACTCAGTGGTTTCCTTAACATCTAGTTCTCCTCTTGGAATTTAGGGATGTTTGTTATAAGCAGAAACAGTCTGAATGAATCTCAGTTCAGAATTATACAGCCTCAACAAATTTTAGAAGTAAGAATACCATGCCTACACTAAAAGCCTTTTGCAAACCTGGGCCTGCACAGATGTTTCTGAACTGGAAAGGTGCTCCAATCATTTGTCCACTACCAGGACCAGGGGCTGGCACGCTTTTTTGACAAAGGCCCAGAGAATAAATATTTTCAGTTTTGCAGACTATTCTGTTGTATCTATGAAACTCTGCAAAAAGAGAGCTAAAGCAGTGACAGATAATAACCAATGGGTTGGTTATGTTCCAATCAAATTTTATTTACACAAACAGGTAATGGGTTGTGTCATCCTTAGACTACAGCTTGAAGACTTTTTAGAGGATAACTGTAATTCACTTGTAATTTCAAAATGTAGCCCTGGCTAGTGTGGCTCAGTGGATTGAGCACCAGCCTGCGAACCAAAGGGTCACCAGTTCATTTCCCAGTCAGGGCACATGCCTGGGTTGCAGGCCAGGTCTCCAGAAGGGGGCGAGCGAGAGGCAACCACACATTGATGTTTCTCTCCCTCTCTTCTCTCTGCCTTCCTCTCTAAAAATAAATAAATAAAATCTTAAAAAAATGAAAAGAAAATATAATAAAAACTTCCACTAGCCCACACTACAGCCCCGAGATTATTATACCCATTTTCCAGTCAGATAATGGCCTAGGTCAGAATCTACTTGTAAAGTACTTACAAAAACGGAACAGGCCCTATATATTCTCATAAACAAAATAAAGCACTAACTAGCTAGAAAAGAGCCACATACCCAGCTTTCCAGGAACTGGTGTTCTATTGACTGGGTCAGAAAAATCAGACTCTTATCTTCATATTCCAGGACTTCAGAGTGGTCCTTGTAGATTGGGCAACATCATTTTCATGTGTAGGACTAGCTATAAATTTCTCTATAAAAATGCTCCCTCTCCTAGGCTCCTGGGGTACCCCAACTTATAGTTTGACTCCAACATTCCAGGTTTATCTTAGATCCTAAGGCTAAAAGCAGCACTGTCAGTGATAATAAAAATATCCCTTATCTGCTCTGTCCAATATGGAAGCCAGTAGCCACATGTGGATATTGAGCATTTCAAATATGGCTAATAGCACTGAGGAACTGAATATTTCATTTTATCCTATTTTAATTCATTTAAATGCAAACATAAAACAATACAGGTTAGTGGCTACCATGTTGGACAGCACAGCATTAAAGAAAAAAAATGAATATGAGAACATAACCAATTATTACTTCTCCTTTCTCCTTTTTTTGCCTAAACTCTCCTCCAAATAGGCCCCAAAAATATTGTTTAAAAAAAAATTCTCTACAGAGTATGCTCCTTACCAAAAGAGCCAAACTTTCCTCCACAAAGTTCTCCAGGAACTTCAAGTTTCACTTCTTACAAGCTAAGGTTATTACCAACTTTCTGACTTTCAGTGGAAGGTAAGGCATCACACAGAATGTAAAAGATATTCCCCCTGTACAAGAATTCCTTTGACAAAGTCCCAAAAAAATCTCCATTGCATTATTAGCTGTATCATCCTTTTGAGGTTAAACACCCCCATATTAGTGATGCCAACCTCTGTCACTGTCTTTCACCGTGTGCAGTCTCATAACAAGGGCTTATGACAGTCAAGCTTTGTCAGTACATGATTTTTGGAGACAGCAGGAATCTGTCCGTGTCTCTTACAGGTAAGTTAGTTTACTTTTCCTTCCAGATCACCAACAGATCTGTGACAGCCCAAGCTTCCCCCAACCCTTCATAAAGAATATGTATGATACACCCTACCATATCTTATAAATTTGCTCAAGTCAAAACTCAAGAGTCATCTCAGATTCCTCTCTTCTCTCTATTACCTCCCATATCCAGGTCCAACTGCATGTCCCTATCACATGCTGAATGTGGCCCTTTCCATCCACCTCCAGAGTGACACCTCCTACAACAGGCTCCTAAATGGCTTCCTAATTCCACTCTTGCCCTACATATTAACCAGGCAATCTTTCCAGGACAAAAGGGTCAGGAGCACAAAATTATAAGCCTGATCTCCTCAGATTGGGTCCCCAGCTCTGCCACTTACCAGTCCTGTAGCCTCTGTGCTCAGTTTCCTCATCTGCAAAATGGGGATTATAACAGTATCTATTTGATAAGGCTGCTGTGAGAATTAAATGAACTACTCATATGAATGCTTAAAATTGTACTGGCGCATGCTAAGCACTCTCTAAGTGCCCTCTCTAGAAGAGTTGCGTCCTACTTCAACACCCTCCAATAACTTTCGTCATACTTAGAATAAAATCTAAACTCCTTGCCTTGACCTCATCTTATTCTGCTTCTCGTTATTTCTGTTTCTGCTTTGAACACACCATGCCTATGCCCCCCATGGGGCCTCTGTTCTGCCTCCCCTATGCCTCCAATGTTCTTGCCCACATTTTCCCATGGCCGTGCCTTCTGGTCTTTCATAGCTCCTCAGTCACTTGTCATCTCAGCTCTTTTATGACCATCAGAGTGCCTATCCCACCCTCTGGTTCCTTGTTTACCAACTGTTTCCCAACTGGAGGGCACGTCTACTGCTCAGGGCAGGGGCATAGTCTTTTTGCGCAGTGCTCTGCCTCCAGGACCTAGAAGAGTGCCTGGTTTTAGTAAGTGGGCAATGAATACTATGACTGGTGATTGCTTCCATGAATGAATGAACAAACACACAAACACAACCATATGATATGTACTGTGGTGAACATCTAGATGTTCAACCCAGACCTCACTTCAAAGAACAACCTGTTGCTTCAGCTCTGAGCCCCTGCAGGGATTTCCTGAGCTACACAGAACTGCCTTCCTCAAGGTCACCCTGGTTCCTAGGGCAGCACTCACCCGACAACTAATCTCTGTGGGGTATGAACATCTGGCCATCTCAGCTCAACTCGGGATAACACACAAACTGCAGTACTCCCTGTGGGGTTTGTCTGAGGCTGGTTTTGGGCCTGCATTGCATCTCAACATCTCCCCACACCCACTCTTGCTCCTTTCCACTGGTACTCATCTCAAGGGCATTCTAATAAAAGTCCTGCACACTAAACTGCATCTCAGAGGCTGTATCCTAGGAAATGCAACCTGCAATGTGCATAATGCTGCTGAGTTAGACATTGGCCACTATTCACCCAGGCAAAGAGGTATGCAGTCTGGGGAGGTCTGCACATGCGGCATCTGCCCTGTGCCAGGGGGTCCCCTCTTCTCCCTGGACTGATGGCTTTTACAACTATGGTGCCCAGGGCTCAGGACCACCTTGATGGGGTGGTGATGACCTCAGAAACATTTCAGACCATGTTTTCCTGGTGCTATCAGAATCCATCCATTTTCAAACCTACAAGGGGTATTCTAGCTATAGTTCTTCCATATGTATATATTTTTTTCAGACTTACGGGAAGTAATGCAGAACTACTTCCATCTCCCTGGCCACTTTCTCATTCCCTGCCACTCATACATGTTCTCCTGCATCCTTTTCTGGCATCCATTCGGGGGTGATTCACAGACACGCTCAGACGCCTTCAAAGTGGCCATTTGAACCCCACACTTGAAGCCATATTTTTCTAATAATTATGACAGGACGTTCAGAGACATTTTTTATGTACTCCTCAGATGCTACACATGACCTTCTGTCCTGAAACACTAGGAAAGTACAAATGCTTTACTCATGCCGCTGTACAACTGCCCAAATGTGCTTTGGCTTGTCTTACACAATCCTGTGCAGTACAGGAGCATACGTGTGTGGTCTTCTTGACCAAGCAGTGGTGCTCTACAGCTAGCAACAGGGGCAATTAGTTTCAAGGATGAAAGACTGTGATTAAAAAACAAGAAATATCCTGGTAGCAGAATATGAGACTTGTTTTCTTGGACTGACCATCTCTGCAAACAGTCTCCCGGAGTATAAAGGGCTTGACCTGTTCCTGCGGTCATGGTGCACTGAGCTTGGCTCCTCTCTGAACAGTGGCAGCCATTTGGATGATGAGTGTAAACAAAGCCTAACTGGAGCAGGGACTAAGAATTTAGCCTCGATGTCACCATGCATTAAGCAAATGATCAAACAAGCCCCAGGAATGATATTCCGTCTTAAAATGTGACTTGGCACATCAGAACTGAATAGCTTCCTTAAAATCCCCCACTTTATGCTACAGAAACTAGTATTTGAAACACAAGTCAAATCTTAGCTCCTCTCACTGACTTTCCCTGACAACATTCCTCCCATGAAATAATTGATTGGTCGTTCTCTCTTTTGCCTCCCATAGCACTTTAAAAATCTCTTAACCATCATACTGGTTGTAAATGTTGCCCATCCAAAGTTTGAATTCCTTAAACCCTGTTCCTTCCATCTTGGTTCGCATCCCTCATGGTCAGCACAGGGTCTGGCACAAGGTAGGTTTACAAAAAAGACAATGAAGCTCTTGATTTTACTGGAAAAGGCACTTTAAAAGTCCTCTGCTACTCCCATGGCAATGTCATGTGGAGAAAGAAGGCAGATAAAGGAGAACACTAGAAATCACATGACCACCCAGAGGAAACTGCAGTGGGATGACAATGGCCTCCAGCCCGTCCATGTGACTGTGCTGTGGAATGCGAAATGAAGTCCATCATGGTTAGCCATTAGAAGGCCCACAACATTCACAGTAAATAAATATAGGTGGCTAAATAAGCATAGGCAACACCAACTTTAAAATATATTCTAGATCTAAGCACCAGAATTTTCAGTTAGTCCAAACAGATCTGACTTCTGGTTCTACATCAGATCAGCTTTTAAAAACTACCACACAGCATTCTCATAACCTCTACAGTTTGGGATTAAATAAAAGAATAGCTAAAGAGAACCTTTAAATCATACTGTGTTATGCTATCTAGAACAAATATGACTAAGTAGCATTAAATATTTATTATTAGGAACAGTATTGCCAATAAAATTATAAGGAAAGCTATTTGTTTCATATCTAAGTAAAACTACAATACATTTTCTTTTTTAAGATATTAGAGTGAAGTTTAAGATATAGATATGGTCATAAAAATAATGTCTGTATTAATAAGGAAGAAGAAATCAAACATGCTTATCAAGTTTATCCCTGGAAATGATGACAGCATAGAATAAGGAATAAGTTCAGAAATTAATCACTCCTATCACTGCTCCATAGAATTTCTGCATTTCTATTCAGATTTACATTACTTTCTTTTAACTAAATAACAAAAAGAAAGGAAACCAAATAACTGTTCTGGATTGTTTAGTGTCACCCAAAAATTCATATCCGTGTCCACCCAGAACCTCAGAATATTACCTTGTTTGCAAACAGGGTCGCTGCAGACATAATTAGTAACATTAGATGAGGTCATGCTAGGTTAGGGTGGGCACAATCCAATGAGTGGTATCCTTATAGGAAGGTCAACAGTCACACATGCAGACACACAGAGAGGAGGAACGCAATATGAAAACAGAGATTAACTGCTGTGTCTACAAGCCAAAGAATGACAAGAATGGCCAGCCACCACTGAGAAGCTGGAAGAGGAAAGGACGGATTCTTCCTTAGAGCCCTGCAAACACATTGCCCTCAAACACTGGCTTCCAGAAATGGGAGACAATAAATTTCTATTGTTCTAAGCCACCTAGTTTCTGGTAATTTGTTAGGGCAACCTGAGAAAATTGCCTAGGTATAAAGTTCTCTCTCACTTCATCGAGAGTTATTGTAAAGGATTAAAAATATCAATACACACATTGCTGGTGAAAGAGTAAGTTGGTTTAGCCTTTCTGAGTATGTATCAAAGCCTAAAAATGTACTTTGATCTGGCCATTCTACTTTTAAAAATTTATACAAATAACCAGATGGCAACAAAAATTATTTGCAAGAAAACCAACACAGCACTGTTATTTATAACAGTAAAAAAACACTAAAAAATTCTCTAAATAAACAACAATGAAGAACTACTAAAATAAAATTTGGTCCAACCCACTAATGGAATAGTTGAAAGGAACAACAAGCTTAAAGCAGAACGATCATCAATCAATACAGAATATGTAATGCATGGAAGTCCTAAACATCCATATGAAAGATGGACACTATGAACAGTCAACCAGTATAAAAACAAGGTAGAGACACAGAACCACTAAGCTGAGCAATCATACTCTTCTAAAAGTAAAGGTTGTTTTCTGTTCTCCATTTTTAAAAGGTAATCAGGAAAAGCTACAACTGGCCAAAAACAAATTGGTGAAGAAAATAAAATATGGGAGTTAAGTAATCTAACACATATCTTCAGGTACGTAATATATTACAAAGAACACCCATTTTGTACTGCAATGACTTTGAAAAATAAAGGGGAAATTAATTTAAAAAATAGCAAGTAAGACCTGAGGACACAAAAGTGAGAGAGTAGTCTTGTCAAAACCTCCGAGTCTGAAGTAAATTAGCAGGGATAACAGAAGTCTCTCTTCTCCCTGGTCAATTACAAGCAACAGGATGAATCATTCCCTTTCTTAGATTATAAGAAGCAATAGCCTAAATCAACCTGCTCCTTTTTTTATTGTTATTCAAATACAGTTGTCTCCATTTCGCCCCTACAACTCTACCCCATCTCACCCATCCCTACCTCCCACCCTCGAACCTACCCCCTTTGTCTTTGTCCCTGAGTCCTTCATGCATGTTCCTTGACAGCCCTTCCCCTACTTTCCGCATTATCCCTCTCCCCCCTCCCCTCTGGTGACTGTCAATCAGAGGCGGATTAAGGTCGGTTGAGGCCCCAGACGCAGAAGAAAATATTGGGCCCCTTAAAAAAAAAGAGACAGGGAAAATAAAAATACATGTTAACCATATTTTTAAATAAATAAAAAAATATTATGTACCATTAATGTTTTATTTCCAATACTCTTGAATATATGTATTGCACATAGAAACTAAACTCGGTGTCATTAGAAAAAAGTGTAAAGTTGGGGTTTTGTAGGGCCCTTCAGAAGTCGGAGCCCAGGGCACGTGCCCTGGTGCACCCACTGTTAAATCCGCCTCTGCTGTCAGTTTGTTCTTTATTTCAATGTCTCTGGTTCTATTTTGCTTGCTTGTTTACTTTGATTAGGTTCCACATAAAGGTGAGATCATATGGCATCTGTCTTTCACTGCCTGGCTTATTTCACTTAGCATAATGCTCTCCAGTTCCATCCATGCTGCTGTGAAGGGTAGTAGTTCCTTCTTTCTTTCTGTTGCGTAGTATTCCACAGTTTTTGATCCACTCATTTACTGATGGGAATTTAGGTTGCCTCCAGCACTTGGCTATTGTAAATTGTGCTGCTATGAACATTGGGGTGCACTGGTTCTTTTGAACAGGTGTTTCAGGATTTTAGGGTATAATTCCAACAGTGGAATTGCTGGGTCAAAAGGCAGTTCCATGTTTAGTTTTCTGAGGAAATTCCATACTGTTTTCCACAGTGGCTCTACCAGTGTGCATTCCCACCAAAAGTGCACTAGGGTTCCCTTTTCTCCACAACCTCATCAGCACTTGTTGTTTGCTGATTTGATTATTTATGATGGCCATTCTCACCAGTATGAAGTGGTATCTCACTATGATTTTAATTTGCATCTCTCTGACGGCTAGTGATACTGAGTATCCTTCCATATGTCTCTGGGCCCTGTGTATGTCCTCCTTGAAGAAGTGTCTGTTTAGGTCCTTTGCCCATTTTTTAATTGAGTTGTTTGTCTTCCTGGAGTGGAGTTGTGTGACTTCTTTATATATTTTGGAGATCAAACCTTTGTCTGATGTATCATTGGCAAATATATTTTCCCATACAGTTGATTCCCTTTTCATTTTGCTGATGTTCTTTAGCCATGCAGAAGCTTCTTATTTTGATGAAGTCCCATTTGCTTATTCTTTCCTTTATGTCCCTTGCTCTAGGGGACATATTGCTGAAAATATTGCTGCATGGAATATCTGAGATTTTCCTGCCTACTTTCTCCTCTAGTACTTTTATGGTGCTGCAAGTTATATTTAAATCTTTTATCCATTCTGAGTTTATTTTTGTGTATGGTATAAGTTGGTGGTTGAGTTTCATTTTGTTGCATGCAGCTGTCCAGATCTCCCAACATCATTTGTTGAAGAGGCTATTTCTACTCAATTTTATGCTTCTGCCCCACTTTGTTGAATATTAATTGACCATAGAGATATGGGTTTATTTCTGGGCTCTCTATTCTGTTCCATTGATCTATGTGTATGTTCTTATGCCAGTACCAGACTGTTTTGATTACAGTGACCTTGTAATATAGTTTGATAGCAGGTATTGTGATCCTTCCTACTTTGTTCTTCTTTCTCAAAATTGCTGCGGTTCTTTGGGGTCATTTATGGTTCCATATAAATTTTTGAAATGTTTGTTCTGTATCTGTGAAATATCTCATTGGTATTTTAATAGGGATTGCGTTGAATCTATAAATTGCTTTGGGCAGTATGGATATTTTGATGATGTTAATTCTTCCAATCCATGAACATGGTATATGCTTCCATTTATTTGTATCTTCATTAAATTCTTTATTCAATGTCGTGTAACTTTCTGAGTACAGGTCTTTTACCTCCTTGGTAAGGTTTATTCCTAAAGAACCTTGGTAGGGTTCTTGTTGCTATAGCAAATGGGATTTTCTTCCCCTAATATCTGATTCTGATATTTTGTTGTTGGTGTACAAAAATTCCTTCGGAGTTTTCCAGACAAAAGAAAGCTGAAAGAATACACCTCTGCCAAACCAGCACTGCAAGATATGCTAAAGGGACTGCTATAAGAAGAGGAAGAAAAACAGAGAGGGACACAGGTACAAAGGGAAAAAATGAATAAGTACTCATCAATAATAACCTTAAATGTTACTGGATTAAATGCACCAATCAAAAGACATAGGGTAGCTGAATGGATAAGAAAGCGTGAGCTGCACATATGCTGCCTACAAGAGACCCACCTCAGGAAAAAAAAACAAAGACCAACACAGATAGAAAGGAAAGGGTTGGAAAAAAATATTCCAAGCAAATGGACCAGAAAAAAATGCTGGGGTAGCAAGGCTTATATCAGGCTAAATCAGCCTACTCTGTAAGTATTCTCCAAAGCTATAATACCATGTGATCTGACATCTTGAGAGATTCGGGTACATCCTATAATGAGCCTTTATGTGAGAGTGATACACAGGTGTTCATGAACACACACAATTTCATGTCTTGCAAATCTATGGGAAAATTAAAAAATGGATTTGTATTTGCAAATAGTATTGCCAAGATTCATTTCATAAAGTTAACAAAATTTGTAGCATAAGATAAAATACAGCATATGGATTCATATGCCAAATTTTTAAAACCTGATACAAAGTAGCAAGACCAAACAAAAATGTTAATAATGGCAAAAAAAATTATAAATTGGCAAACTAAAAATCATTAGAATTTATAAATACATCCCAAAGCAGATTGTTATTTGCAGCAAGGGTCTACATGAGATTAAAAAAGATAGAAAGTTACAAGCACAACCTGAGAGGGGGGATATAAATGTAGATAAGGAAGAGTTGTTTGTTTCTTTAAATAAGGCTACTAAAATTCTATGCAATTAAATTTTAAAATCTTGATTAAATATGTGACCAAAATTGAGATAAAAATATAAAAGATCCGATAACAGAAAAAACCTCTAAAGCCACTCAAAATTATTTCTAATAAATGTTCCAGACCTAGACCCTGATAATTTTATGCATGAGTGTATTCAAACTTCCAAAGAACAGGTAATTTCATGTTACAAAACATTTTCTACATTAAGATATTGGCAGAAAAGTTCTAACTCACTTCAAAAACTAATGCAATCTGAATGCCAAAATATAATATAGTGAGGATTAAAAAAATACTAAAAATTAAAACTATTTGTGGCTCTGTCTGGTGTGTCTCAGTGGGTTGAGTGCCAGCCTACAAACTGAGAGGTCACTAGTTCGATTCCCAGCAAGGGCACATGCTTGGGTGGTGGGCCAGATGCGAGAGGCAACTAATTGATGTTTCTCTCCATCTTTCTCCCTCCCTTCCCCGCTTCTAAAAATAAAGTAAGTAAAATCTATTTTAAAAAACTATTTATGAACAATCCACAAAACTACCACTAAGATTCTAAATACAATATAAGCATATCAAATCACATCAACAACTCTAGAATCAAACAGTTTTTATACCTGAAAGCATTATTAAAAATATTATGAGATATGTTGAAAACTATAAGACATTAACAGAAGAAACTTTGTACGGCACAAATAAATGGAAAGATCCTCCATGCTACTAATGGAAGAATATTGTTAAAAAGGCGATGCTACCCAAAGCAATATACAGTTTCCATGTAATCCCAACCAAAATTCCAATGACACTACTCATAGACATAGAGAAAATAATCCTAAAATTTGTACAGAACCACAAAAAAGAAAAAATAACCAAATAGCCAGTGAAATCTTGAGAAAAAAGAACAAAGTTGGAAGCATCACGCTTCCTGATTTCAAACAATATTACAAAACTATAGTAATTAGAAATCCATGGCACTGGCTTTAAAAGAGACATATTGACCAATGGAACGTAATGAAAAGCCCCAAAAGAAGTGTATATATATATATATATATGTATATATATAGTCAAGTAGCCAATGGAGCCATTAATAAATGGGGTTGGGAAAATTTATATGTGGACAGTCACATGCAAAAGAATGAAACTTGACCTCTATCTTACACCATACATAAAAATTAGCTCAAATTGTATTAAAGACTTGAACATCAGACCTAAAACCATAAAACTCCTAGAAGAAGGTGGTAAGCTCTTTAACAAAAGTCTTGACGATGAATTTTTAAATCTGACACCAAAAGCAAAAGCAACAAAAGCAAAAATAAACAACTAAACCATAATTAGTGAACTACATCAAGCTCCTAAAAAGTTAAAAACCTACTTACACAGTGAATGAAATCACCAACAAAATGAAAGATAACCTACCAAATGGGAGAAGATATTTGCAAATCACATATCTGATAAGGAAGAATATTTGAAATATAGAAAGAATTCATACAACTTAATAGCAAAAAAAATTCCTATTAAAAATGAGACAGAGGATCTGAATATACATTTTTCCAAAGAAGACATAGAGATGGCCAACAGATATATGGAAAGGCATTCAACCATCAGGGAAATATAAATCAAAGCTACGATGAGATAGCACCTCACACTTGTTAGAATAGTTATTATAAAAAGACAAGAAATAACAAGTGTAGCAAGAATGTAAAGAAAAGGGAACCCTTGTGTACTGTTCGTGGGAAATAAACTGGTGCAGGTGCAGCCACTATGGAAAACAGTATGGAGGTTCCTCAAAAAATTAAAAATAGAGCTACCATATGATTCCTCAATTCCAATTTTGGATATTTATCCAAAGAAAATGAGAACATTAACTCAAAGGGATATGTGCACTCCCAAAATTCACTGCGCATTATTTACAATAGCCAAGATATGGAAACAACCTAAGTGTCCATCTACAGATAAATGGATAATGAAACTACGGTATATATAATGGACAATTATTCAGCCACAAAAAAAAAAAGAAATATTGTTATCGACGATAACATGGATGAACTTCTAAGGCATTATGCCAAGTAAAATAAGTCAGAAAAAGTCAAAAACCATATGATTTTCTTATAGGTAGAATCTAAAAACAAATAAATCAAGGTCATAAATAAACAGAATAGACTGGTGGTTGCCAGAGACAGTGGGTATGGAAGAGGGAGAAATGGGTGAATTGGTTTTGTTTTGTTTTGTTTTGTTTTTGAGGGGGAGGAGGCAGTTTAAGTAATCTGAATTTAAAGAAAAAAGAAATATAAAAACAAAGATTATCAATAGGTCAAGAGAGAAAAATCACTGATCACAAAAACAAAAAACTATGAAAACGTATATGATAAAAAATAACATACATTTTTTAATTTAAAAAGCACCAAATGCAAACTAGAAAGATATTTCCTTAGCATAATAAAAATAATATTATTAAAGTAACAGCCAAGATGGTTATTGTCAAAATTAATCACTATTATCCAGGAAGCTGAAGGCAGTTCAATGTGAAATAAAACAGAAACCAAGTATACAGCAAATAGGAAGGAAAAGAAAATATTTTTGACACACAGCATTATAGTCAACCCTAGAAAGCTGAGATGTAACAGAAAAATAATTAGAATAAAATATTTAATATAGACATAAAATTGAAAATATCCTGAAATCAAGAGCTTTTCTATCTATCAGAAATTACTTGTTTTAAAAACAGATAATATTTGTAAACACACACTAACTTACAGAAATCATGTTAAGCCCTTAACACGTTAGTGTAGGTAGCTAGATATTAATAAATGAGAAGGGAGCAAAAGGAACCAGACATTAAGAAGCCTAATCAACTAGGAAGCTGAATCCCATAATAAGCCTGATTAAGTCTGAGAGTTACAGCTCTAGACACCCCAGGGGGTTGCAGCATTGCCCCACCAAGGGGATGAACATCTGTCCTTCCCCCATGTAAGGAGGAAAAACTGGTTTTCTGGTCTCCCCATGGTACCTACCACCAGTCAACTTGTTCAGATTTAGAGGGGTGGGAGCTCTCTCTTGCTCACGCTCTCTCTCTCTCTCTCTCTCTCTCTCACATGGGCTTGCCACATTAGTTTGTTCATTGGCGCATTCCCTTTCTATAGCAGCCACATGATGCTAGCAGCAGTGGACTCCAAGTGCAGGCCGAAAGCACAGGCTCCAAGCACAAGCCTGAGTATGGCAACATAGCGCCAGCCAGAGCACAGCTGGGAAGAGAGACTTGGCCAGACAGGGACAGAGACTGAACTGGACTAAGTTTTAACATGGCACAGAATTTCTGGACACTGGCCCTATTTCTGGGCCTGATGAAGACAAGGCTGGACTTTTTCCAGTGGGATGGATGGAGATGAGATACTGAGAACCTGGGGGCAGCTTTCCACTTCTATTACAATAAATCTTGCCACTACACCTTATCTATCCTCCTATGCTTGGGTCCCCAGAAATGCTTATTTAATGACTCCACGAAAGGACCCCATTTCCACCAGCAATAACATTAGCTCATTTTAATTTTCCCAACAACCCTAAAAACTAGATAACCTTATTATCCTCATTTTATAGGTGAGAAAGCAGATACTCAGAATCCTACATATCTTTACCCAAAGTCACACTGGTAGCAAATGACAGAGCCATATGAGAACCAGGACAGCTGAATACAAAGTGCTCATGTCCACTTCAATTCCATCTCTGCCTCCCAGTTAAACTTTCTTGAAAGGGTACACTCCTAACTCAAGCAAACACGCTAAGAATAAACACAGCAAGAAATATATGCAGCCCATATGAAGACATTAACAGTAAAAAATTTTCTGACAATCACAAAAAAGACTCCATCTGACTACTTATACCATATTTCACAAGAGGCAAATTGTACTTTATAAAAATGTTAATTAGCCCTAAAATAACAAGTAGATTTAATGTAATTCCAATCACAACCTACAGAGATATTATTACTTTTGTGGATGTGCTTTCCTCGGAGAAGGTGAAGTTTAATAACAAGATTATAAAGTTCCTCTGGAAAAAAAGTGAATATCCAGCCAAGAAATTTTAATACAGGGATTAAACTGTCCTTTTAAGATACTAGTAGTCATTGTCATCTACAAGCTTTGGTCAGTGCAGTTCCTCATTCCTAGAAGCAATTTCCTAATAAGAGTTCTATATACACCTTTGGTAGCCCCTAAGTTCTAAAGTAAAGTACCCACAAAACATAGAAGAAATAGGTGAACATACAAAAGAAAATAAGCGAAAATTTTAAACAGCTAACGTGTGAAAATGATGAAACTGCTTAATATCTACTTATTGGTCTTCAAACTTTATAGTTAGACTGTTTATCATTAAAAGTTAAAAAAGAGGAAGAAGAGGGAAATGACAAATGTAAAAAAACCTAATTTAAAAATTACCTTTAAAAAAGAAAACATCTTGTAAAGATTGTATATTATACATTGAGAATGTTTAATCTGGAAAAGCAAGCCTCAGGAGTAATTCCAAAGTGGTATTAAAAATACAAGAGGACACCAAGGCACCTTCTTTCTTCCTTGCCGTCTTTGCAGGTCGCTCTGCCAGGCCATGCTCACGGTCCCACTCCAGGGCCACCCCTCCACCAGGCCTTCCCCCTACAATCCAACCACCACTTTTGGCCGTAACTTCTCTACCATATGGCCCCAAATGCTCTGGCACTGTGTCCTCTGGTTGTGGATAAACCGGCCTTGCGGATGAGCAGATCTCTCCTCCCCAGCCCCTCCCGCGTCAGCCCTGTGAGGACCACCCATCAGGGAGCAAGAGCTAGGGCCCTGAAAGACTTGTTGATTCAGAGAATACCAGTCAGCTTTGTGGCTCTAAGCAAGTTTAGGGTTTCAAAAGATGGGGAAACAGCCACATCAAAAAGGTGAAGATTTTTTGACTTGGTTCCAGTCTTTTTAAATATTATGTTTCTAAATAAAGTAAATGGATACTCTAGAGAAATAGTTAAAGAAAGGTCACAGATCAGAGAGAGACCTGATAAATCAAATAAACAGTGAGGCCAGCATAGGGAGGCAGAGAGCATGCTACAGACCTCTTGCCTTTTTGTTTTTCCATTAAGGGGCTATTCTTATAAACAATGAGCCCATTCAAAAGGGTTTTTTGTTTTTGGGGGTTTTTTTTCAATCCCTGGAGGAACCTTCTATCTCCTGGACCCACAGTGCTACTCACCCTTTTCTCCTGCCTGCAACACCCCCCCACCCCCGGCCTCCCCTTGAGCAGCATCCTGCCCTCATTTGGATAGAAAACACCTTTGATCAAGTACTCCAAGGGAGGGGAAAAAATCTCCTGACTCCAATTACTCAGGAATTAATTCTATTGGCAGCAAAAGATGAGTGAAAAGTAAAGACCCCACACAGAATGAACTTCCTCTGGGCCCTGTTCCACCAAAGGCCAGGTTCCTGAAAACAGATATGTATTTGGATGGCTAGACGTCCCTTTTAATTTTTTTTTATTTTTAAACATTTATTTATTATTACTTTATTACTAGGTATTATTACCTGTCTGGTTTCTATGGATTCCTAGGGCTAAACTCAATAGATACTTAGCACAGGCAACATCCCAGCATATTTTTGTTCCTTTCTTAAAACTTCTCATTATGAAATATGCAAAATGTACAGAAAAGTAATAAAAATGATATGATAGTTATCAATGTTACGAAACCAGATTTAAGCAATGTTAACATGTTCTCATATTTGCTTCAGATAGTTTTAAGGAAATAAAACAGGTATAGCAAAAGCCTCCCACCCCCTGCCTCCGAAAGACTTACTCTTCCTCACGTTCTAGACTAAAACAATTGTCTGACCAGGTGCTACTAAGCCCTGAGGACACCTGAAAATTCCCTCCGCTTTTACAGACTGTTCTTGCTCATAACCTTCATGAAGCCTACAGTGGTATTTCTAAGGAAACCAGTCAAGATGGTAAAGACAGACTGTAGGTGGGAGCACAATAGAGTGATTTCAGTAAATACAGGGATAGCTTCCAAAATATACAGCACAAACATCTTACTCCATAAATAAAATAACCCACCACAAACTGAAGATAATGTGAAGAACTCTATCCTTCAATGGGGTGAAAATGCTCCTAAGTCTCTCCAGGCGTAGCTGAAGGTCATTTTCAGACCTACTCGTTCATTCTACATGTGCTTATTGAGTCACATAATGTGCTGGGTTCTGTCCCAAGCAGAAGTATAGGGTGAAGGAGACCGAGAAGCTCTTAATTCTTAGATCCTGGTGAAGAGACAAAAAGTAAACATGCAAGCATAAAGGAAAGAACTTCCTAGAGTGACTGGTTCTTTGAAGAAAAAATAAAGAAAAATGTAATAGGAAATGCAGGGTAAAGGCAGGGAAAGAGCTCCTCGTAGAAGACAGCAGGGAGATAAGACCGGACCACTGGAGGCAGGCATATATGGTCAGGACCAAGCCCACTGGGCTGAGATTTCTGCCAATTCCATTACCTGTCTGAGGAGCTACCCTGAGACACCAGTGGTGGAGCCAATTCCGGGGGTGCTAACTCGGGGATGTGGGAGGATGGCATTACTGACTCACAGGCCAGGGCAAGTTTTTGTTTGTACTCCAAAGATCCTCTACCTCATCTCAGAGTGGTTTGGCAAAACTTGGAATCATGGTCTTCTAGGCAAATGACTGTGGTCTCTTTAACAATATCAAGACAGTAAAACTTCCCTCTTTAAAAATCAGTACATCCCTCTAAGTCCAACTTTGAGATCCCCTTAAGACATACAACAAACACACACACACACACACACACACACACACACACACACACACACAGAGCCCCCATACACA
This sequence comes from Mormoops blainvillei, assembly GCA_004026545.1. Taxonomy (NCBI): domain Eukaryota; kingdom Metazoa; phylum Chordata; class Mammalia; order Chiroptera; family Mormoopidae; genus Mormoops; species Mormoops blainvillei. The sequence goes on along the minus strand of PVJD01013771.1, from coordinate 10,020 downwards.
GATTAAATCTTCTGCATAGTAAGCCTTAGACTCTGACAGTTCAGGAACAATCTGATGAAACACAATCAATGGTATCAAAATCTATAGCTTAAAATTTTCAAACCTCTTTTACAAAGTTTTTGTTGTTGTTTTTGTTTTTTAACTGAGGAAAAGAATGGGGACAATCTCGTTGCCAACTAGAATGACAATGCATTTTTCTCCCCTAAATTTACTATACATGGAATCTATAAAGCAGTCAGTCAGTAACCAAAAACAAAAGAATACACTGCAAATACAAGGAACAGCATTAGAAAACAGCCAGTGAGACACTCAAAAGGTAGCAGTCCTTTGAAAATGTACAACTTGGCCCTGGCTGGGTAGCTCGGTTGAAGCATCATCCTGTGCACCAAAAAAAAAAAGGTGGGTTCAATAACGAGTCAGGGCACACACCTACATTGCAGGTTTTATTCCCAGTGGGGGTGCATACAGGAGGTAAAAAATTGATGTTTCTCTCCCCCCCTTCCTCTCTCTCTAAAATCAATAAACATATCCCCAGGTAAGGATTAAAAAAAAAAGAAGAAAGAAAATGTACAATGTACAACGTGGTCCAAATGTTAGATGTGGTTTTTACTATTCACCACAAAGCTCGGTTACTAACATCTCTAAAATTTCTGAAAATGATGTTCAGGCAACTAGCCTGCTTTGGAGCAGATGAAAATTTTCCATTGTTGATATACAAACATTAGTATGCAAGGTAAATAGGTAAGAAGCAAGATGTCTAATTCTAATAGGTTTACAGAAAGCACATTAAAAGTACATTGGAATTATGATTTTCTTCAGTACGCATGGGCAGACTGTGGGCAGGCAACTGCTGCTCCCTTCCCTTATAGTCCACTGTCTCACCAAACAGGTCATAGGGCCAGCCGGGCAGGTGAGGCCCACTGTGCTTCTCCTCCTGATGTCTCAGTCAGCTTTGTTTCTATAGTCACCAGTTCACATGAGTTTTTCTGTGTGATGGCTGTTACTAAAAAACAGAATAAACGTGAATAAAAGACTGTGTATATGTATGTACATGCCCTCCTTTTACCTGACCCTGAAACTCAACAATACGGTGAGTACTGTGATGATAAGCTGAGGTAAAGAAGAAATGTAATAAGGCTAAATACAGAGGTCTATACTTAGGCCAGAAAAGTAATAGTCAAGTCATTTTCAGGACAGAGTGGTCAGAAACATGACTTCGCAGTAGATGTGGAAAAATACCTAGGCATGCAGTTTTACCACATGAAGAGTGACCAGCTGTGATTTCTGGCTGCCCAAATCCTATTTCGATCTCATGCAGTAAACGAGAGCAGTACCACTTTACCTTACTATGTATTTTCACACTGAGATGCATGTCCAGGTCCAGGGTGATAGACAGTGAACACTCAAAGACAACCCAGACGAGAAACGAACTAAAAGGAAGGAAGAAAGGAGGACTTGGGGCTTTATTCTTCAAATATTTGCGAGTATGTGGGAAAAAAATTAGCTTTACCTCGTGTGGGTCCAGAAGGCCAGAGAATCAACCATCCTCCCTACATCCATGATTTAAAGTGTTTCTGAAGGCAATGGGCTTGGGGAGGGGGTAGATAGTGTTGAAATTATAGGGAGGGAATGGGCGATCTGGTAAATGGTTCCTTTCATTTTTAGCAGTGGCTGTGACAGTACTATTCGGGGCTCTTACCAACAGATTTGTACATTAAAAAAGGGAGGGACTCCAAAACCCACAAGACTTCCCACCTCTAGGAGGTGTTAGTCCTATAAAGATTTCTCCACCTTGTGGGAGATGGGGGGTGGTGGGTATCTCTGTATATTAGTGCTCTTACCCACTAAACAAATATTCCTCTGGCAAAAACAAAAAGAGAAGGGGGGAGAGTGGGAAGGGAGGAGATGGACTAACACATGTTTTTTTAATCCTGGTAACAGCGATGACAATGGATCTAAGGCATGCAGCCATACACAGTAGAAGGTGCTCTCCAATGACCCATTTTCAAACATATGCTGTATTTGTACCCCATCTCACCTTCATGGGGCAATGACTCCTTACTTACCTGTGAGAGGGGGAGGGGAAATGTGGAAGGGGCAGAAGTTCCCAGTCAGGGAGGCAGATACCACATATGGTCACAGCCTAAGTACCATCTGTGTAATGCCCACCCCCAGCAAGGCCCTGGTATGTACAGTGGATGGGTTACCATTTCAGGATCTGCCTGCCTCCTCAGGAGGGCCACATTTTAGCATTAGAGGGGAACAAAATGGATTGGAAAGCCTCCTCTCTTTCAAAATCAACTATGTCCCAAGAAGTTTTGTTTCCAAAAGATTTTAAGTCAGTATTTCACTAACCCTACCTTTGCATTCGTTTCTGAAAACTGCTAGCTAATTAAAAATTATCAGTTGTGTTTGTTTTTTTAAGTAATTTGTCTCCATTAAGGAGGTGTGGTAGACACAAAAAGTGATGCTGACAGACTAGTGAATTCTCTAAGTTTAAAATAAAGATGGCAAGAACTAGTTTTTCATGTCTGAAAGAATGTGTCTCATACTGCACCAGCTGGTCAGGCCATTTTGGTTATGAGAAGTTCAGGCTTTTAGTCTTGTTCTGGCTCCCTCGTGACTTCTTGGGCATTGTGTGCGAATATTGAGATAGCAGGCTCTTATTCATTCAAGGCTTTTTAGGAAAATAAATCACCATTTATACCTGGATTAGTCCAAGATGAAGACCGGAGGAGACACTCAAACACTTGAATTCATGAACCATTTCTAAGAGGATAGAAGGGATCCCTGGTCTACACACTCTAGGATTTGAAAGACAACAACAACAAGAATTTTAGAATTAACTAATATTAATGAAATGATGTGTCCAAAACTTGCTAGATGGTTGACAGAATCAATCAATGAGGTAGAAACTGTTATTGCCATGGATACATGACAGAAGAAGTTCCTCATTCTGGCAAAGCTTGGCCACCAGCAATACAACATGTTATGACTGTCCTATACTGAGTGTTTTTAGTCCCTTATAAAGTGTTTCCAAATACTCTCATTTGCATTTCAAAGTAGTCCTTTTTTAGCTTGCTGTGTTGAGATGGAATCATATGTTTAAGTTTTCCATCCAATGACATAAAGAACACACATTTTAGAGAGGAACAGCATGTATGCTATGTGCAGACACAGAAACAGAAAGACACATGCTTAAGCATTTATACAAATACATATATATATATATGGAACTACATAGTGGTTGGCAACTCAACTTTACCCAACAGAAATGATCATCTCTCACATACTCAACAGCTGCCAATGCTTGATTATTGATTCAAGACACAAAAATGAATAAAGATATATACATATATAAAACATAAAAATGTAACACCACCCCTTCCACGGCCCCACTCCCTCCTATCCTCTCTGAGTGTAAGGGGCCCAGAGCAGGAGCCTGGGGCAGTCCTGCTTTGGGTTCTCGCTTTGGGACTAGAAAAACCCCATCTCTGAGCCTCAGTTTCCTTATCCATAATACGGGTTTTAAGCACAGATGACCCCATTCAGTTCTGGCAGGCTATGATTTGTGGTGAACAGGATGACATTTCAGAATGAGCACGAGGAATTTCTGTGAAAGACCTGACGTGACCTCTGGGGCACGGCAACAGTGAAGGGTCGTAAGGCAAAGGTTGGGAGCATCCCTCACCCAGAACGGTTCTTTCTTTAGCTCCTAAGCCCCTTTCCCAAACTTCCAAGCTGTCCACAAGAAGTCCCCTTTTTGGTTTAATAAGACAGCCATACCTGCTTAATTCAAAAACACTGAACCTGATTTCATCAAAGAAAAACAAAGATGCCCTAATGTTCATCTTCATGTATCTCTTAAGTTATTTTTCAGGAAGCAATTTCTAGGGCTTCATATGTGTCTGTCCTTACACCATCATCCTGAAAGCTGTCACTCCATCATCATTAATATAAGGAAAAAGAAGAGAACTAGGAACCATAATATTGCCTAGTTGGTCCTGCAGGCTGCCCAGGGCAAGTGGCCATACGATGCTGAAGATGCCTGAGGTGCTATGGGTCTTTCAGTACTTCTGAGGGTTTCCATGTCCCCTTGTTCCCTCCTCAATGCCTCCATTCTCCCCACTCCAAGTCATTCTTCCCACTGAGCCAAAGATATTTTTTTAAGTAGAGGATATACTGTCACTGTCCTCCAGCTACTCACCTTGACGATGCAGCCCTCTTTTTTTTTTTAAGATGTTATTAATGTATTCATATAGAGAGGGGAAGGGTGGGAGAAAGAGACAGAGAAAGACATCAGTGTGTGGTTGCCTCTCAGGCACCCCCTACCAGGGACCTGATCTGCAACCCAGGCATGTGCCCTGACTGGGAATCAAACTGGTGACCCTTTGGTTCACAGGCCAGCATTCAATCCACTGATTGATCCACACCAGCTAGGGCTTTTTCTTTCTTTCTTTCTTTCTTTCTTTCTTTCTTTCTTTCTTTCTTTCTTTCTTTCTTTCTTTCTTTCTTTCATTTCAGAGAGAGAGAAAGGCAGAAAGAAAGAGAAACATCAGTGTGAGAGAACCTTTGATCAGTTGCCTCTCACATGCACCCCAAGCAGGGACTGAACCCACAACCTAGGTATGTCCCCTGACCAGGGATCAAACCCAGAATCTTCTGGTTTACAGAACAATGCTTCAATAAACTGAGTTACACTGGCCAGGACTAAGCCCTAACTCTTTAGCTTTATATTCATAAGCCTCCACCATGTGGTTTCAATATGACTTTCCAGTCCTATTTTCAATCATAACCCTCCCTATTCCCAACCCATGCCTATCCCATAAGCTACCTACGTTAATTGGTATCATTTCCACAAATCACCAAGAATGTCCCTACATCGAAGCCTCGGCTTAAGCTGCTCCCTCTACCTGGAATGCTTTTCTCCTTTATCATATTCACCAGCTCCCAGTCCCAACTTCTGTACGCCCTTCCTTAAATATTTACATTTAAAAGATCAACTCACGTGTTACCTCTTCCATGAGACTTGCCCGGAGACTTGCCTGGATACTGTGTAGGTTATCACTTACATTGCCCCTAGTAAGTATACTATAATTTGATTGTTTACTCATCCACTTGTAAGAATCTTTTTTAAAGAGATTTTTATTTATTTATTCTTAGACAGAGGAGAGGGAGAGAGAAACATCGACGTGAGAGAGAAGTATCGATCGGTTGCCTCTCACACTCCCCAAACTGGGGACCTGGTCCGCAACCCAGGCATGTGCCCTGACCTGGAATCGAACCAGTGACCTTTTGGTTCCCAGGCAGGCGCTCAATACACTGAGCCACACCAGCCAGGGCAACTTGTAAGAATCTTGAAAGCAGACCTCACATTTATTAATCTTCAGAATCAGACATAGTGTCTGACATTTAGCAGAGCCTCAGTAGTATTTGTTTACTATGAGCAACACATCAATAAAAAAGAACTTTAGACTTCTAATTACATGGACCTGGATGCAAATGAGTTGAAAAAAATATAATGATTCAGGTGTTCTATATATTCTTTTCCTGCATTTTGTCCCCAATCTTTTCCTTAGCTTTGTTCCATTTAAGTATGCTTAAGAAAAAATGAAAAGGTTCTTATTAGACAGAAATCCCCTGGGCAGGGTCTAGACATGAAAAGTTCTATTGTATGCACAATTTCCCTGAGACACTCCTGTGGGAAAAGAAGGATGTTCGAATTTCTCTGCGGGCTGGCAAATTTTCTGTACTTACTGGCATTGCTCTGGTGAATGTGTATCTCCCCAGACAAAAGGCCAGCAAAATGCTGCATGATCTGAAATTTGGAAAACAAACAAATGTCTCTCAATTATTTCCAAAAGCTTTAGGCAGCAGGTTGCAGGCTGATTTCAAGTGCGTGAAGTTGAAGCTTAAAAAACTAATGGAATTACACCTTTGAGAGCAACATTCCCTATCTTCAAAGGGATGTATATTCTGCTACTAGGGGTCCTTAAAGATGTTTGTGATTCTTTTCTCTTTACGAGTTCTGTTTTATACACATGCATTACAGCAATATGTCACACACAGAACCAAGGCCGTATCCTTCTCAGACGTCTCTCTTTGATTAAGCCAAGACCAGAGAATCAACTCAAAACCAACACTCCCAAGTCATTAGTCAACTAAGGTTACCCCAAGGTTAAGGTAACTTGAGATCAAAAACAAGAGTGCCAATATTCCTTTGACCACTTCTGTTGCCATCAATGGTCTCCCAAAAACAACAACAATAAACTAATAAAGGAACAAATAACAAAGAGTGTTAAATAACTCCTAATTCCTGACCCTTGTATTTTTTATTTTTTCAGTAGAAAAAGTCACCATGAATACAGACGGCAGCTGCCGGAACTTGATAAAATTGCAGCCTGATGCAGAGAAACCCGAGCAGAGTACTTTTCCTTAGAAAATACAAGTGGTATTTACATTAACCCAAGTACTTATCGATGTACCTGAAACTTTCAGTTCAAGACAGATGAGACAAAAGAAAAACTAAATTGCTTCCAGAACACGTTAAAGTATAAAAGGTAAAAGTAAGCAAACACCTGTTAGGTCTTTCCAACTGTTATTTCCTACATATTTTCTTATAAGTGACAGATTTAAAGGAAAAAAAAAAAAACACTTCTGAAGATGAATGCAGGACGCCGAAGTGAGTGTGCATTTGTGTATGCTTTGATGAATGCCTAGGAAGAGAGTAACCTTGTGAGAATGCAGCAGAAAACAACTGAGACTACTTGTTACAGCCAATATAAGTACAATACAACCTGGATAAGCTGGCTGAATATGATTTCAAATGAAATTCCAAAGGGACATCTTTTAATCATGACATATTTCAGAGAATAACATAAGTGACAATAAGATACCCACCACCCAGATTTAACACATTAAATTTTGCCGTATTTCTATTTAAAGAAGATGATACAGGTAGGTACATTTGAACCCTCACCTATCTTATTCTTTTTTTTACTCGCACGCAGAGGTAAACACTACTGCTGAAATTGATTGCACCCACCCATGTTTTTATACTTTTACTACATATGTATTAATTCATAAACAAAAGAATTCCAGAAAGAAGTTCCTAAAGTTCATCTAAAAGGCAAAGCTGAAAAAGAGCCAGAAAGATTTAAAAAGAAGGAATAATAAATGATAATGTGCACCATCAGATAAAATGTATATGTTAAAACATCTGGCAGAAGATGGTACTGGCTAAGGAACAGACAGGTCAATAGAATACAACAGCTCAGAAAAAGAAGGTAAAAATATATTAAGAAAGGGAAGTGTCAGATATAGGTATTTTTTAAAGTGTTCTGATGTAAGGAAAAGGGGGCAAGTGTCCCACACATAAAACAAACAATCCTACATAAGTTAGCTGGCTATATGACAATTTAATTTAATTCTGACACTATCTATGCAGAGATAGCAACAGATTCCACAGGTTAAAAATTCAGACACCAGTAGCAAGTTCAGGTTTTTACCTATACCAGAGGTTCCTAAAATCCCTATTCTCAGGATCAATAGCAAGTTCAGGCTTAAATAAATTAATTTGCTAGAGTGGTTCACAGAACTCAGAGAAACATTTTGCTTACTGCAACTGAGGAACAGTCAGATGGAAGAGATGCGCAGGATAAGATATGGGCAAAGGGTGCGGAGCTCCCCTGCCCTCTCCACGTGGTCACTCTCACCACACCTGCACATGCTAACCAAACAGGAGGCTCTCCAAACCCTATCCTTTTGGATTTTAAGGAGGCTTCATTGCAGAGGCATGACTGATTAAATAGTTGGCCACTGGGGACTGATTCAACCTCCAGTCACCCCGCTCCCCATCCCACCCCCCAGGTCTGGGGTGGGACTGAAAGTTCTGACTCTCTAATTCAATGGTCAGCTCCACTGGTAACCAGCTCCCATCCTTAGGTGCCTTCCAAAAAGTCATCTTATTACTATAACAAAAGACCTTTATCACTCAACACTTAGGAAATTCCAAGGGTTCGGGAGGCTGTCAGTCAGAAACTATGGAGGAAGACCAACTATATATGAGAAACATATTTTGGTCATCCGAACGACCAAATATGTATTTCTTATAAATCACAATATCACAGGTATCATTTCAAATCAGTGATAGAAGAACTAATATACAATCATTTATCACCAAAGAACCAAAATTTTAAAAAGACTTTAGGATCACCTTCTCCCTGCAGTGAAATGTTAGAGGAAATGCAGCTCATTTGTCCTGTAGGTTGGAGTGGTTGCTGTTAAAATGGGCAGGTGTTTGAACCCCTGGAAGGTGGTGCTGGTCCTGACTGGTCACAAAGCGGTGATCATGAAGAACACTGATAATGGCAGCACCTCAGGCTGCCCCTACAGCCAAGAAGTGACTCCTATCCCTGCAGAAAGAAAGTTGCCAAGAGGTCAAAGATCAAGTCTTTTGTGAAAGTTTATAACTACCATGATCTCATGCCAACAAAGTATTCTGTGGATATCCCTTTGCATCGAACTGTCAGGAACAAGGATGTCTTCAGAGATCCTGCTCTGAAACGTAAGACCCAAATGGAGGTCTAATTTGAGTTCAAAAAGTGGTAAAACACCAGCAAAAACAAATGGTTCTTTCAGAAGCTAAGATTTTAGATTTTTGTTTCAGCCACTAAAAATAAAAAAATAAAATAAAATAAAGACTTCAACAGGCACCTCACAAAGAAGTATGTCCAAATGATCAATAAACACCTAAAAAGATGCTTAACTCCCCCATGGTGATCAGGAACAAATTAAGACCAGAATTAAATACCATACACAGCCAACAGAAGGACTAAAATAAAAAACATAGAAAACACCTAGTGTTGGCAAGAATGAGGAGCAATTCTCTACAACCACCTGGGAAAACTATCAGGAAGTATCAACTAAAGCTAAGTATATACACCCACTACGATGCAGTCATTTTACTCTTCAGTACGTACCCAAAGAAATGTATACAAAGGTCCACCAAAAAACAGGTACCTAAGAGGCAATGTTCTTAACAGCCAAATACCAGAAACCACCCAGATGCCTATAGTAGTAGAATAAATGGAGAAGACCATGAAAGAGGAGGAGTAACTTGAGAGGGCCTTTCTAGGGGCTGATAGTGCCTTCTTACTGATCAGCCCGTTGACATGTTGTGTTCATGTTAGTAAAATTCATCAAGCTGATCACATATGCCAAGTACACTTTTCTATCTGTGTATTATATTTCAATTAAAATTTTTAAAAATGAAGTGAAGTTTTCACCTATCATATTTTCTTTAAAATATTTCATGATAACATTGACAAATGTCTCTGAAAATGAGCACTCATGAACATTTGATGGATATATAAGTAGCTAAATTTTTTATAGCTAATTTGGTAAGATTACTTCAATACACAAAGTGGTTTTGGGTTTTCGTGGGTTTTTTGGGGGGATTTTTATCACATCCTTATTTACAATTTGGCGGGGGGTGGGGGGGACACGTAACAATGACAGGGGAATGGCTGAACAGTTACATCACCATTAAGGTTAAGTTGGAGGAGAGTAGTACGTGACATGGAAAATGTCCCAGCATATGGTTACCTGAACATGTAGTATATGCCATAAAAATTAAGACAGGAGACTCCCAGCCCCTGTAAAGGGCTCAACTGAGAAGCAGACGGCTGATGATGGCTGAGGCAGGTACCCCCTGGGATCCCTATTCACTGAAGACAGTAGTTAAAGAGCCACACCCTTTGTGGAGTAAATGCTGTGTGCTCCACACTCTCTGTCCTGCCACTGTCGCAGCCCTGAAGGCATGTCTGAAGTTGGGTTGGCCACATTTCAAGTGCTCTAACAGCCACACATCACCAATGGCTACTGCCCTGAACAATGCAGTGCTAGATAGGGGAGGCAGAAAAGAAATCAAATATATTCCACATCAAGTGGTAAAAGGTAAATCCCATCCAGAATAGATACCACATTGCATTTAGTTGTCCTGTCTGTCTGTCTCTCCTC
>PVJD01013770.1:0-32345 GCA_004026545.1 Mormoops blainvillei | reverse complement strand
ACCTGAGCCGGGTGGCAGCTTCTCCTCTGTCTTGCAGGACAGACCTTGACCGTGAACCACCAGGTCCCCCAGCCTGGCTTAGAACCCCGCAGGCCGAAGCAGCGCCAGCCCGCCCCAGCCTGGACGACCCCGGTCCCTCCGCGCCTCTTCTGCCTAGCATCCGGGGGCCTCCTCGCCCCGGCTCCGTGGTCCTGGTTGTCTCTGCTCCTTGGGCCTTTGCCCGTGCCCGGGCGCCATGGGTGGCTCGCTGGGCAGCGAGCTCAGAGTCTGGGCCGCTTTCCAGGCTGTCGCGGGGTCCGCTTCCATCCCCGCCCCACTGTCGCTTGCTCATCCGCCGTTCACCCTGACGTGGGCCTCCTGCTGAGCCCCTTTCTTTGCTGTGGCCCCCCCAGACTTTCCTCTCCCTGCCTGGGGTTCGTCCTGTGAGGGCAGGGGTGCCTTAAGACGCTGTGGAGCCACCGCAGGGTGAGGTGCCCCCCGGCCCCTGCAGCCTAAGGCATGCTGATGAGAGCGTGTTCGTACCTGGTAACCCCAGCACCTGTCCCCAGTGATTCCCAGGAGGCATCTGGTCTCCTGCGGGGTCTGCCTCCTGTCCCGCCTGACCCAGCACCCTCTGCCTACCATCCTTTAAACGCATAAATCCTGTCGTGTCTCTCCTCTGCTCGAGACCCTCCAGCAGCTTTCCCCTCGTCCTCAGAGTGAGATGCGCCCATCGCGCGGATGCCCGACCCCGCGGGGTCTCCGCTGCCCTTGCCCTTCCCCCTGGCCCTCTCCCCTCAAGCTCACTGCCCTCTGCCCGCTGCATGCCAGCCACACCTCCTCCTGCCCCACCCCATGGCCAACTCCTCCTCATCTTTCTCACCTCAGCTCAAATGTCACCTCCTCCCAGAGGCCCTCCCTGATCACGTCCTCTAAAGATGGTCGGCTGTGTGTGTGTGTGTGTGTGTGTGTGTGTGTGTGAGCACGCACACTGTTTAGAATCCAGACATAATCCACTTACCATAAAGCTTAGCTTTTTAAAGTATGCAATTCAGCGTTTTCTGGTATGTGCATAAAGCTGTGCGGTCATCGCTGCTCTAGCTTCAGAACCCTTTCGTCACCCCCCAAAGAAACCCTGTATCCATTGGGCATCTTGCCCCCTGCCCCCCGACCTTGGCAACCATGAACCTGCCTGTGTCTCTGTGACTTACCTGGTCTGACAGTCACATGTCAGGGTGGCTCTTGGACCCCCGGTGGGGTCTTGTGCTTGTGGCCTTTTGCATTTGGTTTCTTCCGCTGAGCGTATTTTCAAGACTCGGCACTTCGTTCTTTTTGCATGGCTGAATAATATGGCATTGTGTGGCTGTGCCCATCCTGTTTACCGCCCCGCCAGTGCCCCCTGGCAGCCATCCAGCGTGCGCCGTCCTCTTTCCTCCTGCTCGGCCTGTTTTCCATCTCCTGGAAGAGATGCCACCTCTGGAGGGAAGGCCCAACAGTGCTCCTGGCTGGTGCTGGGCATGGCAGAGAGCTGGGGGGATGGGTGGGGTGTGTGTGGGGCTGCCTCTGCCTGGGATGCCCACGGTGCCCATAGGGGTTGCTGTGAAGCTCAACCATCCGGACCAGGCCGATGGTGCCCCCTGCTGGCGCCTGCCTGTCTCTGGCAGGGAGCTCTGCTGTGCCCTAGGAGTGGGCGCCCAGCTAACGGCCAGCCCTGCAGGGGTGTGGGGAGGACACCCGGTTTCCTTGCCACGAGGGCCCCACGGGACGCAGCCCAGTTGCTGCCGGCTGGCAGGGCACCTCCCGTAGTTCCCCGCCCATCCCCGGTTTATGTCTCCAGATCGACATCCACACCAGCTCCGCAGGCCCTGTCTCGGGGCCCCCAGTCGGGAAGACGTTTGTGCCTTGTCTGACCTGGCAAGGCCCCAGGCGCCACCTTGGCCGGTTGACCTCTCCCAGGCTCTCACCCCAGGCTTCCCAAGGGCCTTCTGCCCAGAGCTGCGCCCCAACGCCACAGGCCTCTGGGCTCGACCTTCAGCCTTCCCTGTGCTGGCCTCGAAAGGTTTGGTGCTCCACATACGTGTCCCCAGGACACGGGCGAGGGGTTTGCTCGCCCAAGCCCTGGCTCGCGGCCTGTGCTTGGTGATATGTCGTCCTTCCAGTCTCAGACCAGGCTTCAGGTCCACTGTGCCCTTGCTTGCTGAGTGGCCTCGGACGAAGCACACGGCCTCTCTGAGTCTCTGCTTCGAGAGCAGCAGGGGACAAAGGCAGCGCTGCGCTCTAGCTTCGAGGCCAATGTGTGACAGGGATCCGAGAGTCCTTTGTGATCTTGAAGCGCTGGGTCACTTTCCCCCAGAAGCTGTGTAGAAGGAAGCGGGTGAGAACAGGAGCGGGGACCGAGGCCCTGCTGTGCACCCCGTCTCACCGCAAACCCCATTTCATGGGCGTCCGGTGCGCTGAGGGGCTGCCTGCGCTCCCGAGGGTGGGGTAGGGACAGATGTGCATTCCCATCTGAATGACTTGGGGCCCATGCTTTTCCCATGTTACCACGAGGCCGGGTGGTTGTTACTTTTCCCCACCTGTTTTTAGACATCATTTGGGCATCTTTTGTATCAGTCAGTCATGCCTAGGTCAGTTCCTGGCATGTAGCAGGCACTCTATAGATACGTGGATGATTGATTGAGTGAATCAAAACCACAAAGCCCCTTTAGAAAGACCCACGTGGGCACAGGCTCACTGCTCACGCATAAGAAACCGAGCCCCGCGCTGGCGGCAGGCCCGATGCGCCCAGGGAGGAAAGGGCTGTGACAGGAGGGGTCTAGAGCAGACTCAGGGTGTCCGACCCGTGAGGACTGGTGACGCCAGGCGCGAGGACGCTCGGCCCCTCGTGGAACTTCCTTTGCTCCCCCACAGCCGCCCCTGGAAGTTTCCGTTATTTCCCCTGTTGAGCTAAGCGTGAGCCCAACACGGAGAGGGCTGGCACTTTGCCCGCAGCCCGAAGCACATGTCTGGGAGCCGAGGGGGAGCGTTTTTCACATCCAAACCGAACTTGGTGCAACCTCCGGCTGCGTATCTTGGGAGAAAAAACTGTCTGCGGATGGCGCAAGCCTCCAACAGTGGCCCTGCTCTGACGGGAACTGACCCTCACTCAGCCCGAGCCAGTCAGTGTCTGTCCCCACCAAGAGGGTGCCTTCCTCCACTGCAGGTTCCAGGGGACACCTCGGGCCACAAAAGCAACACTGGGAAGCAGCTGCCGGGTGCTGGGCCAGTTCTTCGGTAATAGCGCGTGGGGGCGGGGCGCGAGAGAGGAGGACACTGTGCCCTGATGAATCTCAGGTTTGTTTTCAGGCGTGGGGGTAGGGCAGGGGCTGGGCTGCCTGCCAAGGACCCCCTTTCTCATTCTTGTTGCAAACCACTGGCTCGGGCTTGGTCTCAGCTGCAGGAGGAAGCTGCTGCTTTGTGACTGCAAGGCAAGCCCGCCAGGGCGCTACCCCAAGCCCGAAGAGTGGAGGGCTGCCTGCTGGGCTGCACCCCGCCTGGAGCCGGCCCACCCACCCTGCATGCTGGGACTCAGTTGATGCTGGGCCAGGGCCGTTTTCAGACTTGGCACCTCCAGCCCATTGGGCGATGCAGCCTTGAGAAGAACGTCACGGAGCCCCTCCGGCCTCAGTTTCCTTGTCTGCCACAGGGAGAGGGTGGAAGTGAGAACTGGGTGAGAATTGTGGTATGGGAGATGGTCTTAGGGACACAGGCACTAGCATAAAAACAAAACCTTTCTTGTCACCTGTGGTGAGAGGTATTCTTCCAGGATGACCCCCAAGGGTCCCCACCTCCTCTCACGTGATCTCCCTCTCCTGATTGGGGGCTGGACCTGGTAACTTCCCTCTAACCATGGACTGCAGCAAGAATGATGGGATGTCTCCCTGTGGCTTTTCTCGCTCGCCCCTTCTGATGGAGCTGACTTCCAAGCAGTCCTGTGGAGAGGCCCATGTGGCTGGGAACCGAGGGCTGCCTCGAGCACCTGAGGTGCTTGGTCCCATGGCCCACGAGGAGCCGAGTCCAGCCGATAGCCGCTGAGCAAGCCTGGACCCACGCCGAGCCTGAGGTAGCCGCCGTCCAGGCCCCACTATGAGACACCTAGCGCCAGAGACGTCCGGCTGAGCAGCATTCCGATGCCAGGCTAAGGAAAATGGGGAGATAACGGCGTTGTCTTAAACCATGAATCTTGGGTGTTATTCGTCATGGTCACATAGGGGCCAGGTTGGCACTTCTCTGGTTTCGCTCTCAGGCCAGCACTGCTTCCTGGACACGGTCCGCTCAGCCAGTGCCCCAGGGCCCAGGGAACCCAAACCCAGCACTGCTGTGAGGACCCAGCAACCCTGAGGGCCCCGCCAGCCGTTTCTCTCCTCGTGGGCACCACTAAGCTCTCGGTTGGCTTACTGAAAGCTAGTGATGGACACAGAGGCCATCACCACCCAGAGGCCATCTGTCTGCACCCCAGGGACAGTCTGGCTATAGCAAGGACAGCACGCTGTCATCTGAGGGACAGGCCCTCCTGCTGGAGCAAGCTGGGCCCCTCCTCCAGTTTATTTCCCTCTCCCTTCTGCGAGAGCTCCTTCTGTCAGCCGCCCCACCCCCCACCCGCATCCGCACCAGCTGCGACGCCAGCATACGAAGTTGGCGTAAATGCTTACACTGTGCCACATGCCACGGGGGCCTCTGTGGCTTTGTACCCAACATTGAGGGAATTCTTTAATCGTAACAAGACAAGTCCTTGGGGATGGGCCATTTTTACGAAGGGCTGTATGCATCTGTTATTTTCTTTTTTTTTCCAGAATAAAAACATCTTACTTTTGTTGTTTAAAAATATTAAAAGAAAAAATCAAACTCATTAACACATCCTGTGATTTCTTTTTCTACCCTGCTGGGAGAGCCATGCTCTAGCCCTCTGAGCTGTATGGACTTCGCCAACTAACGTGCCCACTCACTGATTTCATTGTTATTTTAATTGGCAAATCTTCTAATGAGGCGGAGCTTTGTTTCAAGCGTTTATCGCTGATATTTTTTGTTTTTTTTTCCGAACTTCTGGTCCATGCTCTTTGCCTCTTTTCTATTTATGGAGAATTTAGCTTTTTTTTTTTTTTAAATTGATTTTGGCTCCCATCACCTTCAACCTGCTGGCATCAGGCCTGTGGTTATGGTAGGTTAGGTTAGAGGCAAAAGGGATTTTGCAGACGTAATTAAAGTTACTAATCAGCGGATTTTCAATACTGTAAGGAGATGATTCTGGATTATCCGAGGTGCCCAGTTTAATCCCATGAGCCATGAGCCTTTAAAAGCAAAGAGATGTGGCAGACGGAAAGCCAGAGACGCAGAGTCACCTCATGGCAATTTGAAGCACCTCCCAGCAGCAATGGAAAACAGGCTCTTTCTATATTATGTTGCAAATACTTTTTATCCACGCTGCAGATAATTTTTCAAGTGTGTCATTTGTCTTTTAAACTTCACCCTCAATTATATTTAATCCTGCCGATTTCATGGTAAGGGTTCCATTTGGGAGGTGTCCTTTGCGGTGACCCCCCCGTAACCAACACACAGGCAGAACAGGTTCCTACGCCCTGTCTCCAGAGCTGCGGATTCCGTAGGTCTGGGAGAGCCCGGGAATTTGCTTTTCGAACCAGCGCCCCAGGTGCTGCTGACGCTGCAGGGCCGGGGGTGGGGACCATTCTTTCAGCAAGCGTTTCTCCCCGCCCCGCGAAGGTCCTGAAGGCCCCTCCCAGGTGGAAGAGAGCCGAGCCCCACCCTCTTGGGGGCGGGGCCTAGAAAAGCCCCGCCTTCATGTTGTAGAGCTCCGTTCTCATAGCGAAGGGCATCCCCTACGTCACAGTGCTGTTCGCTCCTCCTCCCGAACGCCAGGGGCGGGGACACTGCGCCTGCGCAGTGGAGGTCGGCGCTCTAGTTTTGAGCTCCTGTGTGGAGTCCCGGCGGCGAGCGGCGGCCCCATGGCGGAGTCTGAGCCCCTTCTGAGCCGGGTCGGCGGCGGCAAAGGGCGCGACTGCCCGGCGGGCTTACCCAATTGCCGCAGCGTCCAAGTCGGCCCTGGTGAGCGCCGGCCCGGGGACGAGATCGGGCCGCGCGGGGGTGGGGCGCGGGGGTCCCGCGGCCCGCGCCGCGTCGCCGCTGTCACTGCGGGGGCGCCCCCCACGGCCGACCGAGGGTCGAGCGACCCGAGCAGCGTGGGGCGCGGGGCCAGTCGCCTTCCGGAGGGCGGGGCGCTGCGCCCTGCGACCCTGGCGCGGAATCTGGGACTCCGGGGCGCCGCACAGGCGCTGCGGGGTCGTGGCTGCCCCGGACCAGCCGGACGGAGAGGGCCTGGCGGGCCTTGCCCGGCCCCCGTCACTCCGCGTGGGGCAGCCAGCCCGCCCTCTGCAGCCCCCTCGGAGTGCCCGGGGCGGACCCAGACCGCGTCCTTTTCGTGGCTCGCCTTGCCGACTCCTCCGAGGCAGCAGTTCGACTTTTCCCCCCCCGTTCTTACGGGGGAAACAGGCACAGAGAGGGGTGTCCCCCTAACCAAGGTCACACAGCCAAGAAGTGGCCCAGGTGGGATCCGAACCCAGCCCGGAGTAACTTGCGAGTCCTTTTGCTCTCCCTTCTCACCCCTGGTCCCAGGAGGCTCCCCAGTGGCAGGTCCTCTCCAGCCGGGGCAGCTTCTTCCCGTTACCCTCGGCAGCTCTGTCCTGGCCTTCCTGTTTACCCGCGGAGAGATTGCCGAATCCCCAGGAGGGAGGAGGGCTGAGGGCCGGGTGGGTGGAGTCCACCTGTCCCTGAAGGGCCTCAGACTCCTTTTACGGAGGAGGAAACTGAGGCCCAGAGCCTCTCCGGGACCTGGCCAAGGTCACGGCCCTGGGATCTGGTGCTGTCGCCGCTGCTGCTGACACCACACTGCGTGCTCCTTCCGGGCCACTTTATGGCTCTTGACTCACTTTTTTCTGTCCTGGAGGGGTCTGTGGTGTGTGCCCATCCATGGAGTTCCGTGGCAGGTCTTACAGAAGAGAGGAGGAAACTAGAGGCGGAGGTGGCCTCCTGCCTGCCCGTCTCAGAGACCGTCCCTGGAAAGTTCTCCATCCGGCCCATCCTGGGCCTGGCAGGGGGGCAGGGGTGCATGGTGGCATTCAAGGGGCATGGACGTTGTGTCTGGGGGTCTGGGTGCCTTTCTCTGCTGCTGCTTCCTGGCTGTATGGCCTCAGCAGCTTGCCCAACCTTTCTGAGCCTCCATAAAAGGGACCTAGTTACAGGTGCTGCCCGGGGGGGCACGGAGGAGCCACAGGGAATGCGTGGGAGGCCCGCAGTGCAGGCCCGGCCCAGCCTGGGGAGCTGGTGCCGATGGCAGTTCTGGGAGTAGTGTGATAAGCGCGGGTCCCCACAGAGGAGACCGCACCGGAGAGACAGGAGCCAGGGCAGGGGTGGGAGGGCGCTCGGTCCAGACGCTGTGGCTCCGTGAGGGCTTCAGAGACTGTGAACAGGGTCCCTGCCAGGTTGCTGGGTGGCTCAGGAGACCCCGGGGCAGTGGGGACAGAGAACGGCCCATTCAGTCTCTGCCCAGTTCCCCTTGCGTGGCTCCTGGATGGGGCCCTGTGCTGGGGGCCGCACATCCTGCAGCCAGGTGCTCCTACCAGCGAGGGTGGGGCGCTGCCGCTGCTGGGCGTCCCCCGACACCAGTGAACCCTGTGGTCCGTCCTTCTGACTCAGCCCCACCCAACAGGCCATGGTCACAGGGTGAGGGTAGCGGTTTTCTCTTCTCCTTGTTCTTTCTGGTTATGAAAAAGTTGGGGGGAGGGCAAGGGGTGGATATGCCACAAAAGGGACTTTTTAATAACAATAATAGCAAATGTTACAAACTTACTGTGCGCAGAGCACTTTAGCTACCCTAACCCATCCGATCTTCCTGTCTGTTTTGTGGCGGAGGGTCTTCAAGGGACTGAGGCGCAGAGACATTAAGGGGCTGGCTCAGGGTCACACAGGGAGTGCCCAGGCTGGGCAGAGCGGAACCTGGAGCTAGAGGGGCAGGGGCTTTAGACCCCGATGTTGGAGGGGGAGGCTTCAGGCAGGAGACTGGTCCAGGGTGGATGCAGGGTGCCGTGTTTGGGCCCCTGTTGTCCTCTGGCTCGGTTCCACCCCGTCACTCCCATGCGCCGTGGCCAGTGGGGGACTGGGGCTGCTGACAGCTTCCACCAAGGAGGAAGGCGGTGCTCCTGGTAGGGCGCAGAGCCTGTGCAAGGGCGTGGGGGCCTTGGGGAGCGCGGCCTTGGTGGACCCAAGTTCAGGGTGAGTGGCAGGGAGGGCCCAGGGTAGAGGAAGCAGCAGGAGAGGGGGCTGGTGGGCAGCCTCAGTGCCAGGCTGAGGGGGGAGCCTTTGTCTTTTGGCAGTGGGCGCCCGCAGGAAGCTGGGACGTGCACATGAGTGTTTGTGACAAAGATCCCTCTGGCTGTGGCAGGACCGAAAGGGGAGGCTGGTGATGGGGCTGCAAAGCAGGGCGGGATGGGCCTCCCTGAGGGCCAGGGCCTCGCACGCTCGGGCGGCCACAACCAGGGTTTTGCAAACCAACAGCCAAAAGCCAGGTGACAGTGTTGGTTGAGCGCCGGACAGGTCCTGGGGTGCCCAGCAGCCTTGGCCTGCTGTGATGGCGGCTTGCCTGGGACTGAGCCCCTTCACCTCCCCCCAGTCCTGGGCCTGGACTGAGCTTGGGCCCCTGGCTCCCTGTCTCTTCTCTCTCTCTCTCTCTTTTTAAAAGATTTTATTTATTTACTTTTAGAGAGAGGGGAAAGGAAGGAGAAAAGTAGAGGAACATCAACGTGTAAGGGATACATCGATCAGTTGCGTCTCGCACACCCCCAACTGGTGGACCTGGCCCGCAGCCCAGGCCTGTGCCCTGACTGGGAATCGAACCGACGACCCTTTGGTTTGCAGGCCATGCTCAGCCCACTGGGCCTCACCGGCCAAGGCTCTTCCAGTCTCTTCTTGTCCTTCTTGTCTCAGAAGCTGTATCTGTTGATGTCTCCAGGCTGAGAGTCTACTTCCCTCCTGGGGATTAGGTCACGTGGGGCAGAGCCGTGGGCCCGTGTACTGTGCACTTGATGAAAAGACCCTTCTCCTGTTCAGATCCTCCCCCACACATGGCACACTGCTGAGGGGGGTCGTCTTCTGGTAGGGTGCAGACACGCAGCAGGTGAAAGGTGTCTCCTCCCGGAGCCTGGAAAAAGAGGCCAGGCTCTTTCCTTGACCTTGGTGAGCGGCGCGTGACCCCCTCCTTCACCCCAAGTGTCTGTTCTCTCTGCCCCCAGGGCCTGCGGCCGGGAAGGATCTGTGCTTTGACCAGGCTGTGGTCCTAATCGAAGACGCGATCCAGGTGGGCAGCGCCAGCTCCTGCTGGCTGGGCCTGGGCTGGTCCGGGGCTGTGGGGACTGGCCGATGGCTGCCCCGATGGCCCCTTTACTCCTCGCTGTCCTGGGGCCGAAGCCAAGGTTGGCAGACCACGGGGCCAACGTCATCGTGATGGCCGGGTCTCTGGGCACAGCCTCCTCGAGTTCGCCCTAAAAGCGGGCACTCCCTCTCTTTTGAGTCCCCAGTCACTGGCCCTGTAGGGTTACCACCTGCCGCAGACCTGCTGTTTACTGCCCACCCCAGGTCCTGTGGAAAGGTGCCCAAAGATGGCAGGACCATCCCCTGCCTGCAAGTGACACGCAAGCTCAAGTAGGGAACTAGGATGTGGAAGTGAGCGGTGCCCCACGTGTGAATTAGGCTGGGGCGTCCTGGGGGTGACGCGGGTGAAGTGGGGGCGGGTGGGGGCCGCGCACAGAGGAGAGAGCCTCATGGGCACACTGAGGGCACAGCTGTGCGCTCAGAGCAAGTGTCCCCTCGGTGGCCCGCCCACCCGGGGGGGTCTGCCGGGCGAACCTGACAGTGTGGCACAGTGTGAGTGCCGGGCCACGGTGGAGCACCCTGCCCCGCGCTGGGTGGAAGCTCACCCTGTGGCCCACGGCCTGTCTCCCGCCTCGGGCCCGCACGTGGCTGGCTGTGCTGTGCGGCACCAGGGGACCCTGGCCGACGCTCCCCTCTGTTTGCTTCCAGTATCGCTCCATTAACCACCGCATGGATGCCGCGTCGATGTGGCTCTACCGCTGGTATTACTCGGACACGTGCCAATGGTGAGAGCACCTGCGGGGGACGAGCTTTCTGGGGCTTGGCTGGAGTTGGCGGGGAGGCTGTCCCAGAGCGCAGGCAGGCTCCCTGTTCCCGGGGTGGAGAAGGTGCCATCTCCTGCCCTGATTGGAAAAGAGCCCGCTGGGAGACAGAAGAGCTTCTCTGGTGAGGGCTTCTTTCCAGAACATTCCGCTGAGCCATGGCAGTTAAGTTTCAACCTGATTCATGCTCTCTGACCACCCGCGTGGCCACAGCCCGGGACGTGTGGTTCCTGCTGTCCTGCTGCCCTCTGGGTGTTCTGCCCACTGGTCTGCTCTTTGGCCCAGAGTGTGGCTGCTTTCTCACATTTTAACCTTGTTGTGACCCCTTCCCAGGATTCTGAGCTTCGTCATTTTCTTGATCCTGGCGTTGGCTTTTATTGAGACCCCTTCGTCGCTCACCCGCACCTCGGATGTCCGCTACCGCTCTGAGCCCTGGGACCTGCCCTGCGGCCTGACGGAGGGCATCGAGGGCCTGTGCCTGCTGGTCTTCGTGGCCGACCTCTCTGTGAAGGTGAGGGGCCACTCGCAGGGGCTGCGGCCGGGACCCAGTGCCCTCCCGGCCCGGCCCTGCCGCTGCTTTTCTGAGTCGTTTTGAAGTCCCCTGGGGCTGGCTGCCTTTCCTCCCGCCCCTGCCCTTTGACCTGTCAGAGGCCTCAAGGTGGACGCCGTGTCCCTCTCAGAGGGTAAACTGAGTCAGGGTGGAGCTGGGAGCCCGGGACACAGCCGGGGGCCTGGCAGTGAGGACCAATCAGAGAGGACTGCTGGCCTCTCCCAGGCCCACCTCTACCCCAAGGGCAGGGGGGCCCCAAGGCGCAGGGCGGGGGCTCTGTCCCTTTCCTCAAACGGGGAGTCCCGTGCTCCTGCCAGGCCCACGGTGGGGCAGCCGCCTGCCTGCAGCCGCGGTCACGAGGTGCCTTTGGCCTGACCGGCAGCCCTGCGGGGGGAGGGGCAGCCCAGCTTCCGGGTGCTGACCAAGAGGGGGCGTGGGTGCCTGTCCGACTGAGGGCCCCGCCGTGTCTTATTTCTTCATCGTAGCCCATTTTGTGGTTAGGAGGGCTTGGGGCTTTTTAAACTGGAACTGAAACTGGTGAGAAGCACTCATGAGCATTTTTTGAATGGTTGGTGTGTTTGGGGAATCTCAGAGGGTGACAGAGTGCACATTTTCATCTTCAAGCCAAGACCTCTGAAGGCTCTGGTGACGGCGGGGAGTAGCAGTTAGGTGAGGGCAGCGCTGGGGACAAAATGCCGCCCTCCCGGGATGCGGAGGCTCACGCCCCACCCGCGGTGGCGTCTGCGTGCGGTCCGCCGGTCTTTTCTGCAGTGCGTCTCGTGCCTTTACATTTTGCGGCACAAGCTAAACTGACGGTTGGGTCGGCAGAGAGGGAAGCCAGCACCTGAGCTAAGTGCCAAACTCAAGGTCACTAGCGGTCTGAGGTCACTCGGGGGTTGGGTGGGAGCTCGGCTTCCTGTTCCCCAAGTCGCGTGGAGGCCGCACGGCTCGCCGAGGTGCCCTGCGCTCTGACGGCCCAGCCTGACCGTGTGCGCCGGTGGCCTCAGCTGCAGGGCCCGCGTTGGCGTGGCCGGCCGCCCGCTCACCTGCCGTCTCCCTTGCAGAGCTACCTGGTAGGGTGGACCCAGTTCCGGAAGAGTCTCTGGCTGCTGGCCTACCTTGTGGTGCTGGTCGTGTCTCTCGCGGACTGGATGGTGTCACTGGGTCTTGTCTGCCAGGAGGTAGGTGGCGAGGGGGCCCCGAGGCGGGAGTGGGGACCTTGGGGAGGCTGCAGGGTAGAGCTGCCCGGGTGAATGGAGGGTGGGGGTCCCGAGGTCCTGCACCCATCGCATCCACCAGCCCTGGGGAACCGTCCCCACGCTGTAGGTGACACTGAGGTCTGGAGGAGGCACGAGGACCTGAGGGCACGGTCCAGGACTCCCAACTCCTGCCTCACTCCTTTTCAACTGATTCCTTGACCGGCTGGGTCCCCCATGAAAGCACCACCCCAGGGCCTCACCCTAACCACACGCCCAGAGCTGGGACCCGACAGTAGAACCTCCAGAGAGCAGGTGGCCCGGCCTCTCTGACCGCAGCACCTTCGTTCTCCCTCAGAGCACCCAGAGGCACAGTTGGTTTGGGGACACCCGTGCCCATCAGGGCCGGTTGGGGACGCAGAAGCCCAGATGGCCCCCAGGTGCTTTAGTGGAGAGAGTCGAATATAGGGACTTCAGCAGGTGCTGACAAAGAGTGCACAGGGACCCAGCGGAACTCAGAGAGAGCTGCAGGAACCCTCCCTGGGACCTGCCCTCTGACCTGTGGGGAGGGGATGCCGCCTGGCGGGTGCTGGTGCCACCCAGAGGCTCGATGAGGTTGGCTGTGGGAGCACTGGAAGCACAGGGAACCCGGCCGCCCTGGGCACTGTAGGAACAATTGGTGAGCAGGAAGGTCCCGTGTCCCTCCTCTCGCCTCCCAACCCCTTGGTGGCCTCCACAGGCCGAGTGGGCGGGGAGCGGCTGCCGCAGGAGGAGCGCCTGGGGGCTCCAAGCAAACTCGTGCTTTCCCCTCATGGGGCTGCCCTCCTTCCCACAGCGGAAGAGCCCCGCCCCCACAGGGAGCAGGGACCAGCCCAGCCTCCACTGGCTCCTTTCCGAGGGAGGGGGGACGGTCATTGTACCCAACTCACCCGCCATTCGAACGCTCTGTCCCTCTAGCCTAGACTGTGTGGCTTGCCGGCCCGGCCCTCCGGTGAGGTCCGGAGGAGACGGCTGGTGCACGGGTGCACACACACATGCTTGTGTCGCTGCTGGCCGTGTCCTCGCTGACATTTTTCACTTCCTCCTGCTCCCCATTCCGCGTGCTCCCCATGTGCCCGGGTGCTTTACCTGGTGGGGGGACCCCCATTCGTTCCTGTGGCGCCTGGGTCCTCCGTGGACCTGCCTCTTTGATCACTGGCTTCTTCTGATAGTTTTTCCAATTGGCCGTGCCTGGGAGGGCCTCGGCACAGACCCCGCCCCCCAGCCGGCCCTTGGCGGTCGGAGCTGTTCGCTTTGCGGGTCCCCAGCCCCTTTTCATGAACGGCGACGGGGTGTCCCTGGCGGAAGCAGCTGCTTTAGAAATGGGTGATTCCCAGCCGGCAGGCCTGGCGTCGTGGGATAGGGGGCGGAAGTGTTTCACCACTTTTTCGCCCGGTGTGGCTGAGCTGTCCTGCGGCCGTGGGGCCCTCTGTCAGGCCGGCAGCTCTGGGTGGGGGCCCATGGGGAGGCAGGTGAGGGCCGTGAGCCGTGCCCTGGTCTGGAGCCGCGTGGGTCCCAAGGCTTGGCTGGTGGTCCAGGAGAGTCCTCTGAGCAGGGCTGGCAGAGTTCCACCCTGCAAACCTGTGTCCAGTGCAGACGGGTCGGTGTCCTGCATGGGGAAGGTTGGTGCAGTCACCCACCTAGCAGGGGCCCACACGGGGGCTGGCCGGGCTCTGCTTCTTGCAGGGCGGGCCCTCACAGTGGCCTGGGGGGCGGGATCCTTGGCGTTGACCCTGGGTGTAGTCACCACCCCGTCACAGAGACCGGAGCTGGGTGGCCGAGGGGCTCAGGGACATCCACGGGGCGCGCCGTCCTGTCCAGAGAGCCTCCCTTGCGGGCTGCCCCGTGGTGGCACCTGCTGCCTGTCGCCCGTCCAGTCCGCCCTTTCCAGGCCCCTGACCATGCACCGGGGAAGCGCAGCCTCCTCGGTCCAGACTGTGTGGGCCCGCCCCGGCAAAGCTCCCCACCAGCGCCGTCTCTCGGGGCCTTGCTCCTGCTTGGGGTGCCCAGCTCCCAGGCCCGTCTGCACACCGAGCTCCAGGTCGGTCTCCATGGCTGGCTGGCTGGTCAGGAGGAACTCGCACGGACAGCGGGGGCCTCAGAAGTCCGGGGGCCCCCACCTGCCTGAGCTTGGTGTCGTGCGCACGTCTACCTGATGGGCTCTGTCCCCCCAGCCTAGGGCTGAGTGGGTCGGGTCACTGGTGGGCTGCTGGTCACCCAGTGGGCCATGGCTGTTTCTCACAGGATACTAGTTGTGTGTAGATTGGTCGGTGGCTTTTCCCCGAAGCCTTGGGACCTGAGCTGCAGGTTTCAGGGTGGCCTTGCCAGGGGCTTCACAGGCACCGGGCTGGCCCCTTCACACGGAGGAACCCTGTGGAGGCCCCCCCGACCACCGCCCTGCTGCACGAGGGCCATGTGTCCCCGCGTCTGAACGCCGACAGGGCCCCGGTGTGGGGGAGCTCTCTGGGGATGGTTTCCCACGTCTGGGAGAAGCCGCACTCTGGTCCGTGTCCGACCATAGCCGAGGGTCAGGTCACATCGCCTCAGCTCCTGCCTGGCCTGACCCTGGCGCTGGGACGGGGGCCCCCAGCGGCGGGGCCGAGTGTGGCCCAGCCACTGCCGTGTCCCTCGGCCTTCGCGGGGCTATGCCTGGCGCCGGGGCCCTTCTGTGGAGGAGGAGTGCGGCCCGGGGAGGTGCAGGGAGTCCTTGGGGTGGCTCACCCTGCAGGCGTTCTGGACGGCCCACGGGGCCCTTGTTCTGTCGGGAGAGCGACAGTGTCAGGAAGCGCCAGACACTGGGGTCTCAGAGTGACCAGGGAAGGAGGCCAGGGCAGTGATTGAAGAGTGGCCGTCACACCCAGGCGGGAGGGACGGGCACAGCCAGCTGGGGCGGCAGACGGAGGGGCTGAGTGCTGTGCCGCCAGGGTGGCAAGGAGCAGCCCAGGGTGGGGTCGGCGTGGGCCTCCAGGCCACCATGGATGCTCGGGCGGGGGTGGCACAGTCAGCCTTATGTCCCTGAGATAAGGCGCTCCGTGGGACGTGAGCTGGGGGTTGGGAGCTTGGGTTGGGGGCTGGACTGGGGGGCCCAGAGCATAGATGTGCTGAAACCACAAGGCCGCCAGGGCGCCGGGCCAGAGAGCGGGGCCAGAGAGCGGGGAGGCGGGCGCCGGGCCAGGCATGGGGTTGGCCCGCGGCGCCGCCTGGAGGGCAGGCAGCCGGCCCTGCTCCGCGCCCGGGGACAGAAGGCCACCCTGGGCTCTGAGGTCTGGGGTCCTCATGGGCGGGTCTGGGGTCCTCATGGGCTGGCCTGGCGCCCTGGGCAGGGCCTGCTTGGCTGGGACAGGAGCAGGGACACACGGGATGAGTGAAGGGTGGGTACCATTTTGTGTGAGTGGAAGGTGCTTGAACTTGTGGCGCGTTGAGTGGAGGAGGGAGTAAAGGTGCCTGAGGGAGCCCGTGGGCGAGCCGGGGGTCCCGGGACGGAGGGGCGGCAGGGCCCCTTGGTTCCGACAGGGTGAAAGGGGGGAGGGAGAGGCTGTGTGCACACAGGGAGGTCCGGACTTCTGCGCAGCTCGCTCTCTGAGGGCGGGGGAGGCCCAGAGCGGAGGTGGGGGCGGGGAGGCTGAGGAGAGAGGCGGCCTGGCACAGCCCCGGAGGGTGGGACAGCCCCCACGGCAAGAGCCAGGTGGAGGCTGCCCGGAGAGGCGTGCGGGGGTGCCCCCTTCTCTGGGGGGGACACAGCCTCTGCCAGGGCTGGGCTGTCTGCAGGGTCGGGTGTGCTGGGGCGGCGACCCGGAGCTGGGTCTCTGCCCTTGGCGTAGCCCCCGTCGCGGGTGGGGGGGTGGGCCCTGAGAGCCCGGCGCCGGCATCCGGGGTCCTGGTCTCTTGCAGCCCCTGCGGCTCCGGCGGCTCCTGCGGCCCTTCTTCCTGCTGCAGAACTCCTCCATGATGAAGAAGACACTCAAGTGCCTCAGGTGGTCGCTGCCGGAAATGGCCAGGTGGGCTCTGCTGCTCCCTGCCCCGCAGTCAGGGCTCCCCTCCGGGCCCTGTGTCCCTGGGCTCCTCCCTGGGACGTCTGCGGCTGACCGTCAGGCACCGGCCCGGGGTCCTGGCAGCCCCTCGTCAGCAGCCCTGCACAGATAGCTTCCGAGGGGCCCGCTGCTGCCCGCCCCCCTGCCTGCCTTCCGCCCCACCCCCAGGTGTCCCCCCCGCCCCTGCCCCCAGTGGCTGATGAGGCTGACCCCTGGCCATCCAGCCCAGGAGGGCGGAAGTGGGCTTTCCCCTCAGAGTTCCTGGGGTCCCTGGACCCCCCCGGACATGTCTCTGCCGAAGACAGAGGCTCGGTCAGGGCAGGACCCTCATGCTGCACCCTGAACGCAGGGCAGGCCGGGGGCGCAGGGAGGGTCTGCCCCAGGCGCCGGCTGCAGGGAGCTTGTAGGGTGCCCGGCCCCTGGAGCCCGCCCGGCCGGCCCGTGGGTGCTGGCCCGGACTGAGCACCGTGTCCCCCGCCCCCAGCATCGTGCTGCTGCTGGCCCTGCACCTGTGCGTCTTCACCATGCTCGGCATGCTGCTCTTCACGGGTGAGAAGGTACCCTCCTCGCCGCCCTGCCCGCGCGCTCGGAGGGTGGGCCTGGGTCAGCCCTCCCCGCGGGACCCCTGCTGGGGGGCTGTGGGGCCAGCAGAGGTGAGGGCCGCCTGCCCAGCTCACAGCCGGGGCGAGCGGTGGCCTGCCTGCCGTCCGGTGTCTCTCTTCAAATGGCCACCACGTCCCACTGCCCCCCTGCCAGGGCACCCGTCTGCCGAGGCCTCCAGGGCACAGAGGAGCTCGGCCCCTCTCTGGGGCCCCCGCCCCCACGTCTCTGCTTGGGCGCTCTCTGCCCCCCTCCCAGACAGGCCCTTCACATTCGCACTCGGGGGCTCCGGGGTGGCCCCACTGCCTGGCCGCTCTCACAGCGCCCGTCTGTCAGTCTGACCGGCACCTCTCCCCACGCCCCGCCTCCCGCCGCGGGCTTTGCCCTCCCTGCCTGGGTCCCCCCACTTCCAGCCCTGCACTGCTTCCCGGCCCCCGTCAGTCCCGTGCTTGGCCTCCCGCCTGTCCCCCTGGGGTCCTGTGTGTCTGTCCTCACTTCCTGGCCAGGGTCACTGCCCCCTTCGGGGCTGAAGCTGCCCTGCATCTCTGTCTGGGGAGACTGTGACATTAGGCTGTGACGAGGTTGGGGTGGGGGCTGTGCTGCCCGTGGGGGAGGACTGAGGACAGCCCCTTCTCACCCCTGCGTGGGAGGTGCCAGCCGCACGCTCGTGCGCGCCTGTCTCGTGTTTGTGTAATTGTGCGTGTGCCGGAAAGCTTGCTGTCCCTGTGTGTAACGGTGCCCCGTGTGTGTGAGTGTGTGTGTGGTCTCCCTGTGTGTAATTTGTGTGCTGCGTGTTTCTGTGTTATTGTGTGTCGTGCCTCTGTGTGCCTCTGTATGTAACTGTGTGTCTCTGTGTTTCTGGACTTGAGTGTGTTGTGTCTCTGCGTGTCTGTGTTTGTGGGACGTTGGCTCTTGAGTTCGGTCCCGTCTGGCCCTGAGCTCAGGGCCTGCTGGGAAACGAGGGCAGTGCAGGGTGGGTGGCTGAGCCCAGGGTGGGTGGTCCCGCCTGGAGGGGAAGAGGCCCGCTTGGGTCCTCAGAGCTGCCATGTCTGCCCGCAGCAGGGCGATGGGCAGGACAGGGAGAGGCTGACCTACTTCCGCAACCTGCCAGAGGCCCTGACGTCGCTTCTGGTGCTGCTGACCACTGCCAACAACCCCGACGGTGGGTGCGCCGCGGCCGGGCGGGGCTGGCGGGCGGGGCGGGGCTTGGCTGCTGCCCAGCGGAGAGCTCAGTGGGGGTGCCCGAGGCCGCCTGCTCCACGGGTGGACTGCCTTGGATTCCCTGCCACCTGTCTTGTTTTCCTTTCTCGTTCTTCGTTTTCCTTCCCTTTCCATCTCACTTTCTCGCTCCCACCTTTTTCCTCTGTTCCCTCTGTCTCCTCTTCCCCTTCCCTCCTGACTCCTCTGAGAAGCTAAAAATGAACACTGTTCTTTATGTGGTGACGAATGGCAGTGTGTTCAGGGGTCCCCCCAGCCGTGTGTGGGAGGCCCTGGGGCCTTAGGTGGCTGTGGCGCTGCCCCTGGGCTGCGGATGGGGCCTCTGCTTGCGCCAGGGGTGTGGCCGGGATGGGGCGCTGTAGTTCTCGAAGGCTTGACTGTGGCCTGGTCACCTGGTCTGGGCTTTTATCTTGGGCTCAGGGATGGTCACTGACCATGGAGACCTTCGCAGGAGGCTTAGTCCTTGGCTTCCATTCCCAGAGGCATGCAGTGGGACCCTGAGCACTGTTCCCACCTGTCCTGAGGGTCCCAGCGCGTCGCTGAGAGAGCTGAACTTTCAGTCTGTGGGGTGGGAGTGGTCTCGGGGGGGCAGATTCCAGCTCAGCACAAGGGATGAGCGTCCTTGAAAGGTAGTGAGCTCCCTGTCACCAGGGGCGTGCGAGCAGAGGCATGAGGATTGGGGTTGGGCTCAGAGGGTCTCCCCACTCTCCCAAGCAGGCCCTGTGTAGTGGTGTGGGCCGGGTCAGGGATGGGAGCAGCACACGGTTGGGAACGTGTTTCAGGTTCTCCAATTTCCTTCTCAGTGATGGTTCCCGCATATTCCAAGAACCGGGCCTACGCCATCTTCTTCATAATGTTCACCCTGATCGGTGAGTCCAGGCGGGTCTGTGGGGGGCACCCGGGGTCAGGGTCTGTCCCCTGTGACAGGGTCCTGAACGCTGCCCTTCCCTGTGACCTCACCTGAGTGTGGCACCCCCCTGCCCTGTGACTTCCCCTCCGTGCGCCCCACTCCGTGGTTTGCAGCCTGTGACCACCGATGACCTCTGCCCTCAGCGCCCACGGCTGGGCGGGCCAGTGGTGCTGGCCTTGTGTAGGCAAGGACAGGGAGGCCCGGTGAGTGATGTGCCCAGGCCGCACTCCCTACCCCGCCATCCGGTTCGTTTTGGCTGGCGCCCCTGGGGTTTGCCGTGTGACCCTCTGCGCCTCCGGGCGCTGTCCCTAGCGCTAGGCCCCCAAAGCTGCTGCCCCTCGCCGACTGTGGCGTTTCCCTCTCAAAGGAAGCTTGTTTCTGATGAACCTGCTGACGGCCATCATCTACAATCAGTTCCGGGGCTACCTGCTGGTGAGCGGCCGTGTGAGGCGGTGTGTGAGGCGGGGCCTGAGGGCCGGTCCCGTGTAGGGTGGGGCGGGGTCCCCAGTGGTCGCTGCGCTACCCTCTGGCTCCCTCTGGTGGGTGAGCTGGAGCTGTGTCACGGCCTGCTGCCTCCTGGTCCCTACCTGTCCCCCATGGGTCCCCTCCCTTGCCACCGTCTAAAGGAAGCTTGAGGAAGATCCCAGCTCCCGGGGCACCTGACCCTGAGCCTTCTGTGTGAGAGCTGGGGACCCCAAGTGCACTGAGCGGGAACCCCGGTCTTAGTGGGGGACGCAGTGGCTGGTGGTCACGGCCCTTTTTCTGTGACTGCTCCTCTGTACCCGGCCGGGCAGGGCGCCCTCAGAGGCTGCCGGGGCCGAGGGGCCGTGCTGTCCTGGGTGAGCCGAGCCAGGCCCCTCAGAGGCGCCCTCCTTGCAGAAATCCGTGCAGGCCTCGCTGTTCCGGAAGCGGCTGGGGACCCGGGCTGCCTACGAGGTCCTGTGCACAACAGCAGAAGGGTGAGCGCGGGGCTCCGGGACCCCCGTTCCCGGGGACGTGCGGGCTGCTGCGGGGGGGGCAGCGGTGTTCAGCGGGTGCTTCCTCGGCCTCACTCCGCCAAGCTGCCTGCAGACGCTGCAGCCCCGCCCCGCCGCGGGGCTCCTGCGGTTCCTGCCTCGAGTTCCTGCGTGTGTCCTTGTGACCCCGAGATCCTGGGCTGCCACGGGCCTAGCAGCCCTGCCTGCTCCCCCACCGGCACCCTGTGCCCTAAGTGGGTGTCGGGAGCAGAGGGACCCGGGCCACGTCCCCGCCGTGCCCCGGGTTGGGGGCTGTGTCAGCCTAGAAGGCTCCAGTCCCAGCTGCGAGTGGGCGACCTGAGTGGGTGAGGCAGTGGCCTGTCTTGGGGCTTTCGACGTGCTTGTCATCGCCCAGGGCTGTACGGTTCAGGCCGGAGGTCGGGGCACGCTGGGCATGGGGGCATGCGTGTCTTTCCCCACAGACGAGTCGGGGTGAAGACCCAGGACATCCTGCAGGTGCTTCAGAAAGTCCAGGTGGACAGCGCCCGGAAGCAAGCCGCCTTGGAGGTGCCCGCCCCCACCCTCCCATTCTCTTGGCCTCCCCGCCCTTCCCGCACCCCCGGCCTGTGCTCCTGGGCCCCTCCACGTGGTCATGGGGGCCTGCAGTCCCCTTTTCGGGACAGGGGTGGCATTTCAGCAGAGCTGGGGCTGGACCAGGCTGGGTGGGGCCTGTGGCGGCTTCCCCCCTGGCCTGGGCCCCTCCTGCCCCCGCCCTGGCCGGCCTGCTGACCTGTGCCCCTGCTTTGCAGAGGGTGCATTCCTATGGTGGTGGTCTGCTGTCAGCCGATGAGTTCCAGAAACTCTTCAACGAGTTTGACAAAAGGGTGACTAAAGAGGTAACGGGCCAGGCGAGAGCCTCCCACCCAGGGCCGCCCAGGGGGAGTGGGGGGCGGGCACGTCTGTGGGCGTCGACGGCCAGGGTGACTTTGTGACCAGTGCCCGCAGTGGCCTGCCCAGGGGTTCTGGCCCCAGGTGGTAACTGGGGACACGGAAGGTTGGCTGGTGGAAGCTGGGAGGTTTGGTCAACCTCATAAAGTCCACAGAAGAACCGTCCACGCGGATTTCTCGCCTCCACGGCAGAACTTACCCTCCCTCTGTGTCCTTCCCCAGCAGAGCCCTGAGTCTGTCGGAAGCCCCGGTCTCTTGTCCTGATTCTGATTTGTTGTCACGGGGCCGTGCCCTCCAGCTCAGCACTGTGTCCTGATGTCCCTGCTGCTTGTGTTTTAGGCGGCGGGTCTCGGGGTGCACGAAGGTGCTGGGGGACAGCTGAGGTGTTCGTAGCATTTGGGGCTGGGGGTTAGGGGCTGCCATCCGGCTGCTCGGCGGATGCAGAGCCTGACATCCACAGGCTGGCCTCCTCTCTGTGTCGTCGCTGTTCAGTCAACTCTGCTGTCATGACAACGGCCGCAGCCTGGGGGCTTTAATGGTGGGGTCTACTGCCCCCAGCCCTGGAGGCTGTGGGCCTGCGGCCCAGCTCCCCCCGAGGTGCCTCTCCTGGGTGTGCGGATGGCCAGCTCCTCCCTGTGTCCCCACATGGCTGTCCCTCCGTGCGTGTCTGTGTCTTGACCTCTTTCCTAATAAGAGCACTGGTCACACTGGATGAGGGCCACCCCAGTGACTTTTTACCTTACACCCTTTAAAGGCCCTTTCTCTGACTGTAGTGACATGCTGAGGTCCTGGGGGTCAGGACTCCAACAGAGGAATTTTGGGGACACAAGTCAGCCCGTCACAGCTGTCAGCTTTCTGGCATGCATGTCTGCCTCCGCAGCCCCAGCTGCCGTCAGAGGGCGTTGTCCTAGGGTACCTAAAGTCTTTCTAGGTCACCTGAGCCAGGCCTTGCTTGGCCTGTCATCGTGTGGGGTGTCCGTTCTCAGCAGCGTTCTTCCGTGGGGCCCAGGAGCTGGTCACGGGGACACCTGGTCTCCATGGCGTCCAGGGTCTAGAGTCCAAAACCGTGATTTGACGTGGGAGTCTGGGTCCCCAGGTTTGCAGGGCTCTGCTGGTGGCAGGGGCCATGCTGGTGTCTGGCGTGTGGCCAGGGCTGCCGACCACCACACCCTCCCGCAGCGCCCTGCAGGGCCCTCGCTGAGGAAGCCTGACCTCGAGCTCGCCCCTGCGGCAGAGCGGGCGTCGCCGGGGGCTTGGGGCCCGAGAGGCAGTAGGTTGAGAAGCAGCATGGCCAGTGGAGTCCCGCCCCGAAGGGCCCCACTGTTAGCTTGAGCCTCGGTGTCTCCCGTGGTCGCAGGCATACGTGTACGTGAACCTGAAGAAACACTTCTCTTTGACACCCGCGGGAGGTGATGGGACTTCCCCTCTGCCTCTCCTCTGACGCAGTGGTATCTTCTAGGTCTTGCCGCGTTCGCACGGGTGAAATGTTCTCTCTCTGCCTCCCCGATGTGGGGGCCACAGGTCACCTTTGGCTGCTGCGCCCCTGAGGTGTGACTGCTGCGAAGAGCACTGAGTGTTTAATTTGGGTGTAAAGTAAATACCCCTGTGCAGTCAGAGGCCCCTGGCTGGGACCATGTGGTGTGGGCACGTCCCCGCCCACTTCCCCTGTTGGCTGCCCCGCTCGGAGTGGCAGTGGTCACCCGCGCGCATTCCGCCGGCTTTCACGTCCGGGTGTTTTGCCAAGTTGCCCTCTGTCACTTTCCGCTCCTGTCTGTCCACAGTGTTCTTTTGTTCTGCGTTAAGTTTTCATAGTTACCGTGTAAAGCTTGTCTGTGACTTTTCACATAACAGTTTTCACATTGTGGCAAATGCTTTGCGGACACTTGGGATGGCTGCGTGATTGCTCATCGTGGTGTCCTTATGGTGGTGGCAGCGTTTGGGTCATTTCTGCCTCCCTTGGCTTTATAAAGACCGTGAGGGATGTGTCTGTGGGTGAGAGCATGTCTGTGTCAGGGACGATTTCCTGGGGTGGATAGACTGGGGTAGGAGACGTGGCAGGGAGACATCGAATTCCGGAATCAGAGGCTGTGGGTCACACTGGGCCCCCAGTGGCCATGGGCGCCGCTGGCCCACATTTCTGAGCGTGGGTTCCTTTCCAGCACCCACCGCGGCCTGAGTACCAGTCGCCGTTTCTGAAGAGCGCCCAGTTCCTCTTCGGCCACCGCTGCTTTGACTACCTGGGGAACTTCATCGTCTTTGTGAACCTCGTGTCCATTTGTGTGAGTGTGGCCGAGCGCCGGAGCGGCCGTGGACGCTGCCTCACCCCTACCCTTCCCCCGGCGGCCTGACTGCCCCCTCCGGCCCCCTCTGGCTCCGCAGGTGTTCCTGGTGATAGACGCGGACATCCTGCCGCAGAACCGTGATGACTTCATCCTGGGGGTAAGCTCTGAGGCCACTCAGCTGTCTGACCTCCTCGCTGGGGCGACGGAGCAGAGTGAGGGGCTCCTGGCTACTGGGAGGCAGGGCCATTCTAGTGCCGGGCGACTCATTCTGTCACAGGGTCACCAGAGTTCGGGGTGGGAGGCCACTGGAGGAGAGGCCAGACGGGTGCAGGCCGGGAGCCAGGTGTGGTGGCCCTGCTAAGCGCCACACTGTCCGTGTAACGGGGTGGACTGTGGAGGGAGGGCCGCGTAGAAAAGGAGAACCCAGGGGGCAGTGAGGGTTCAGAGATTGAATGGCTGGCGGCTGAGGCCGGGGAGGCCGGCGGCACCGGGGCTGCACACTGAGGACCTGCTCGCCCCTTTCAGATCCTCAACTGCGTCTTCGTCCTGTACTACCTGGTGGAGGTGCTGCTCAAGGTGTTTGCGCTGGGCCTGCTGGGGTACCTGTCCCACCCCAGCAACGTGTTCGACGGCCTCCTCACTGCCGTCCTGCTGGTAAGGCCTGGGACGGCCGGGCGTGGCCTCTGCGGGCGGAGGTGGGGGCGCCGTGCTCGTGCCGGAGTCGCGCTGTGGTCCACATCAGGCTGCCCAAGGACCCGGGGCCGCAGGGACTGGGGTCCCGCCTCCAGCGATGAAGGGGCTGGCACTCCCCAGCCGGCTGCTGGACCGGTGGCCGACGGGGCTGCAGGACTTTCTGCAGCATCTGGGTGCTGGCCCCTGAGGGAGGCCTGGTGGCACCCGCGGGCCTCACCGGCCACCCGAGCCCCGGCGCAGTCTCGGAACACACGAAGGACAGTGGGACCTTGACGTGGGCATAGGATGGGCAGAAAGGGGGCTTGGGCCCTGGGTGTCCTTGGGATGTGTCTTGTCTCCTTCCCCACAGCCAGTGGGTGGGAGTGCGAGCTGCACCCCGTGGGTCAGCAGTGGTGTCGGGTGACATGTACTCGTGTTTGACTGAGGGGGGCAGTGGGCCCCCAGGACAGCAGTGAAGGCCGCCTGAGAAAGGCCTTCGGCCCGTTTTTGACAGAGTATGGGCCCTGACTGCTCCTGAGCCCGGGGTGTCTTTGTCAGCTTCAGGACGTCCCAACGCTCGGAACCAACCTGCAGGGACAAGGACCGAGCCCCGAGGCTCCCCGCAGCCCCGTTTGGGGAGAGCGTGTTAGACCGAGCTTTTAACCCGCTTGGAAGCCGCACAGGCCGCTGTTGCTACAGCGATGCTCCTTCTCTTTTGTGATCGAAGGTCTTGGAGGTCTCCACGCTGGCTGTGTACCGGTTCCCGCACCCAGGCTGGTATGCGACCGGAGGACCGAGGGTGGCTGCGGCAACGCGCGCCCTGCTGGCGTCGGCGCCCGGGGAAGGGTGTCCTGCCGGCCTGGCCGAGCCTGCTCACTCAGGCTGCTGGGACTCGGGGGCAAAATGCCCCGTCCTTAGAAAAGTGGGCTGATCGGAGCCCTGCAGCCCCTGTCCCCTGGGGGTGCCCCTAACACTCCTGCCTGGCCCTCAGGACGCAGTCCCCAGAGCCGGGGCAGGAAGCTGTCAGGGCGCTTCCTGTGTGGGCCCAGCCCCCGGCGCCAGGTGCGACACGTGGCCCAGGGGCTCTGCAGGTGGAGCAGAGAGGCCCCCGCTCTGGGCTGGCTGACCGTGGGCACTGCCGTGAGGCTGCAGCCCTCTCTGCTTGGAAGTCCTGTGGCTTTGGGCCTGGGCATCCGTTTGCCTCCCTGTAAGGCGGCAGGGACAGGCCTGGGGCCTGCTGCTCTCCCGCTGCTCTGTGAGCCCCAACACCTCTGGTTCTGGCCGCAGAGAGGGATGGACAAGGGCAGGGGTTCCCCAGGCACCGTGCCGTGCAGCCTGTGGCAGCCATCGGGTCATGCAGCCCAGACCACAGCCGCCCTGGCGAGCGCGCTCGTCTGAGAACCTGGGGCTGCCGTCCTGGGTGGGGCTGGGTTTACTGTTAAACAGGAGTGACAGCGTGGGGAGGCCATGAGGGACACGGGGGAGGGATAGGGGTCAGGACCAGTTTAGAGGGTGGGAGACGGGACGGGATAGGAGATGGGGTCAGAAGAAGGGGTCAGGGGATAGGACATGCAGTGAAGGGGCAGGGGAGAAGGTCAGGAGACAGGGACAGGTTAGGGTTGGGGTCAGAGGAAGGGATGGGGACAGGATATGTGGTTAGGGGTCAGAGGGTAAGGGATGGGGTCAGGGGCCCAGTCTCCCAGTTCTGCTGGGACCTGAGCAGGGGTGTCCCGTGTACAGTGGAGGGTCAGCGAGCCGCGCTCTGCTGGGAGGGGCTGGGCCGCCACAGGTGCCTGACCACTGTGGCCCTGGGTGGCGGGCGTGGCCCTCGGGCCCTGCCCGTTTGTCGCGGGGAGGGTTTCTGGCAGACGCCGGCTCTGGGTGAGCTCCCGCCGCCCCCTCGCTCTCTGCGTCCCCGTCCTCCGCGCCGCCTGTGCTGCACGCGTGCCCGTCTTCTCGCGGCGGGCACCCGAGGCCTTCCCTTACCCTGCCCGTCCCGGGTCTCTCTCCAGGAAGCCGGAGGTGAAGGGTCCGCTGTCGCTGTGGGACATGGTCCGCCTGGCGAACATGCTCATCGTGTTCCGGTTCCTGCGCATCATCCCCAGCATGAAGGTATGTGGCCCGCCCAGCCCGCCAGCCGCTCACACCGCGCCTGGTCTCGGGCGTGCGGGGCCGGGGCCGGGGCCGGGCGACCGGGCCTTTGCCTGGGGCTCCTTAGTGACTACTGGGAAGGGGGGCAAAGCTAGGACCAGCTGCAGTGGTCACTCAGTGCCCCCAGTGCAGGGAGGGGTGGCTGGTGACCATCTCCGAGCCTCGGCGTCCCTTCATGTGCCCGTAGCAGTGACATCACCCTCGATGTCACGGAGGTGGAGGTCCCTGCTCTGTCTGTTTCCCTAAGAAGGTTTTAGGAGAAAAGACGTCGAGGACATCAGGTCCCCTCTCAGTGTCCAGGTCCTTCCCCTGTGCACACCTGTGCTTCCTATCAAGTGGTCACCTGTCCCATCTGGGTCACCTGTGACCCAGCGGCATTAACCGTTGTAGGGCAGTACAGGGGCCTGGCTGCAGGTGGGGGCTGCTGCGCTGAAGCCTCTGTGCATGCTACACACACACACACGTGATCATACATGTGCACAAGAACACACAAGCACACGAGTCATGCACACACATGATCACAGCCCACATAATTGCATGTATAACCACACGTAATAAGTCACACACAACTGCATATATAAATACACACCTGCAAAAAGTCATACACATACATTATCACAGACACACATGCACAGATCTAGCAATGCATGCACACATAACAGTCACACATGTGCAGTCACACACATGTACACAATACACGTACACTGTACACACAGATTGTGCACACACGTGCTCCACCTTGTGCACACACATACGCAGTCATGTGCACATGCACACACGCACACTGATTCCCCCTGTAGGCCCCCAGCGTCGTGATGCTCGCACATGTTGGGGGGGGTGAGTGGGCTCGGGTGTGTGTATGGGGAGCAGCCCTGTGGTGGGGTGTCTGGCGGCGTCCTGAGGCCCCTCTCTCAGCCTGGGTCACCAGGCGCTGACCCGGCCTCTGCGGGCTGGCGGGCAGTGTGGCCTGTGCTGCACGTGGGGCTTCATGGGGACACGGAGACCAAACCCAGCCGTGGCACCTGAGGCGGGGAGGGTCTGGACGCATGGGGATGAGTGAGCGCCTGTGGGTGGGGCTGTGTGTGCGTGGCTATGGGGGTGGGTGCAGGGGTGTGTAAGCTGCGTGTGTACTGCTCTGTACAGGGGTGTGTATGTGTGGTGTCAGGGTTGCTGTGGGTGTGTGTGCAGGGGTGTGCAAGCTGTGTGTGTACCACTCTGTGTACGGGGGTGAGTACATGTGGGTGTGTGGGGCTGGCTATGGGGTGTGTGCAAATGTGTGTGTTGGAGGTAATTCACCTGCCTTTTGTGGGGGGGTGGGCAGGGTTAGCACCACCTCTGTGGGGACGAGGACGGACAGGGCTCTACTCTCTCCTTGTGCGCAGCTGATGGCTGTGGTGGCCAGCACCATCCTGGACCTGATCAGAAACATGCGGGCTTTCGGCGGGATTCTGGTGGTGAGTCCGGCGCTGTGTAGGCCACGGCGGGGGTGCCCCGTGGGTGCTGGGCTGCCTGCCCTGGAGGGAGGAGGGTCCCTGTGGGGGCAGCAGCGGCCAGGGCAGGAGTGAGAGCGTCCCCTGCGTGCCAGGCAGCCTTCTGGCCGCTTTCAAACCCCTCATGTTTCCTGGGTCGTGGGGACCCCCTGAAAACTGACAAAAGGAAGTGTAAGAGGCTGCAGCGCCCAGTGACGTTCTGGTTGGCTGTTCTTTCCCGGGGGATTTCGGGACTCACCGAAAGGCGAAGCCCCCACCCCGGGGTCAGCCTTCCCGAGCTGCTGGCCGCTCTGCCCGTGGCCCAGCGTGGCCGGGGGCTGTAAGCAGGCGGGACCCTGGGCGGCTCCAGGCACTGGACCAGCGGACAGCAGCCGCAGTGACGAAGTGACGAGCTAGAGAGCCCTGCCGTGTCAATGAGGCTGCTGGTGGCCTTTTTGCTCTTCGAGCAACAGCACGGCGCCCGGGAGCCGCCCGGGAGGGGCGCCCCAGGCGCTTTGGGCTTGTCGCGGGAGGCTAGAAATGGGGTCTAGCATCAGGCGTGGCCCCCTGCCCTGGACAGACCCCTGTGCACATTGGAGGAAACGGAGGCCCGGAAGGGGACTGTGTTGGCCCCCTTCTCCCTGCATGTTAGGGGCAGGCGGGGGGCAGCAGCAGCCCCTGCTCAGAGGCGGCTTGGTGGTGCTCCTGGGCGCCCCCTGGGGGATGTGGGGAGTATGCCGGGACTTCCTCCGGGACAGGCCCCCCCCCACCCCGTCCCTGGGACCAGCTTCTGGCCCTGTTGTCTGTGGCACCCTCCTCACCCCCGCCCCCTGCCGCACCTGTCCTGGTGGAGGGGCAGGCGGCCTGGTCGCCTAGGCCTCCCTGGGCCCTGGGTTGTCTCTGGGACCCCTCTGGCTGTCCTGTGCCTCGGGGGCAGGGGCATGTGGAGGAAGAGGTGCTTGGGAGCAGGGCGCCAGCGTTGGGGGCCGTGGCCGGGCTGGGGACCCCTGGGCTGACCACCTCTCCAGGCCGCCTGCGGGCGGAGCTGACCGGCGCCACGCCACTGCAGGTGGTGTACTACGTCTTCGCCATCATCGGCCTCAACATGTTCCGGGGCGTCATCGTGGCTCCTGGGAACGGCAGGTGAGGGGCCCGCCGGTGCTGAAGCAGTGCTGGGGGCGGCGTGGGGCAGCTTCCCTGAGGGGCTCCCCATTCCTCCCCTTTCTTCCCTGCTTCCCCCACCCCCGTCCTTGCACCCGCCTCCTACGCCCCGGCCTAGAACCTGCATGTTCCCGAGGTCTGCCCGGAGCAGCCCCCACCCCGTTGGACCTTGAGGCCCCGAAATGGCAGACGGGGTGTGTGGGCAGCTTCAAGAAGGCCCCCCAGGCCGCTGCTGTTTCCACACCCCTCGCCTTGCTGCTGCCCTCATAGCTCCTCTGGGGGTTGGGGCGTCCCTCCTTCCGCCTGTTTTGTGGGGGCCCAGAGAGGGTCCCACGCTGTGCAGGGGCTGAGGTGGTCAGTGCAGGCTGCACCTGGTGTGCCGGGCAGTGTCCCGGCCCCGCCCGCCCTGACCCGGCTGTCCTGTCCCAGCCTGGCCCCCAACAACGGCTCGGAGCCCTGCGGGAGCTACGAGCAGCTGGAGTACTGGGCCAACAACTTCGACGACTTTGCGGTGAGCCCCTTCCCCTGCTCCCTGGGACCCCGGCCCCGTGCTCCCCGCACCCCCTGGACTGTGTCTGCTGCCCACAGGCCGCCATCATCACGCTGTGGGACGTGATGGTTGTGAACAACTGGCAGGTGTTCCTGGATGCCTATCAGCGTTACGCGGGCCCGTGAGTGACTCTCTTGCCCCAGTGCAAGGCGCACGTTCTGTGCCCTTGCCCGTGCCTCGGGCTTAACACCTGGCGTCACGGGGGGGTGGGGTAGGAGGAGCAGGGGGGCTGGCGTGGGGGAACTGAGTGGAGGAGCTCCACGTGGAGCTCAGGCCAGCCCGGGGGACAGCCCGGGTCTCAGCCCGGTGCCGCCTCTTGCCGCCCTGCTGCCCGGGGCGCCTCACTGCCTGCACCTCGGCGTCCGATTTGTTGGCTCTGAAACGGGAGTGACATTTTAGGATTCCTGGGCGGGATGCCACGGGACCTGCCCCAGGCGCCCCGTGGTTCCCGTGCCCCTTGGGTGGTCGCGCCAGCTCACCGTGGGTCCTGGGCGGGCCTCCCCCTTGCCCTCCGCAGGTGGTCGAAGATCTATTTCGTGATGTGGTGGCTGGTGTCGTCTGTCATCTGGGTCAACCTGTTCCTGGCTCTGATTCTGGAGGTACAGAGACCCCCGCCCGCCCACCTGGACCTGGGTGGCAGAGCCTGTGCCGTGTTCAGGTGGCCCCGAGCTCAGGCTCTGTCCTGCCCTGGGGGCTCAGTGCAGCTCACCTGGCTGCCGGGGGGGGTCTTGCAATGCCCCTGACCTTTGGCCCATGGGTGTTCCCAGGCCCAGGGGCCGAGCCTGGGTGGGGGGCGTGGGTGAGCCGCGTGACATCTGGGATGCGCTTCCCATCTCCCTGTGCGGGACCCTGCGTAGGCGGGGTGAGGCTGCCCTCACACAGAGCCCACGCCCAGCAGTCTCCCTCCTCCCTGCCTGCTTCCCAGAACTTCCTTCACAAGTGGGACCGCCGAGGTCACCTGCAGTCCCTCTCCGGGGACCTGGAGGCTACCTATGAGATAAGCACTGTGGACCTCTTGTTCAGGTGTGTGGGCGGGAGGGGCTTGTTCCCTGGGGGAGGTGGGGGGCAGGGGTGGTGGGAGGGAGGCGCGAGGTAGCCGGCAGGCAGATTCTGTGACAGCGACACTCCCAGCAGCCCCGGCCCCTGGCCTTCCTGCTGCGGGGCCTGAGCTGGGCTGGGGTCAGGGTCAGGCCTGTTGTGTCCTCTGCTCGCGCCGCCCAGGCCGTGAACCCTGTCCTGTCCTCCAGTCGAGCCTATTTAAGGGAACCCCCTCCAGGTTCCGTTAGTCCCTGGGTGACTCTGCTGGGCGTTGTGGACAGGTGGCCCGAGCAAACCCACCCTGCTTCTCTCTCTGGTTCCTCTCCCAGGACAGAAAGGTGCTGGGTGTCCCAGTGACAGCCCAGCTCCAGGTGGCCAGTCTCCCTCGTGGGCGTCGGCTGCCTCCTCACAGCCGTTCTTGGTCCAGAGGCAGCAGTGCCCCCAGTCCCCCCCAGCCCAGGCTTCTATAAGCACCATGCAAGCATCCTGAAGACGTGCCCGAGTCCTCAGTCCCCGGTCCCTGCCACCTTCCGCCTACACGTGTCCCTGAGGCCCTCCCCGATGGCGAGCAGGGACAGGGCTTTTCCCAAGCACTGCACCCGGCTCCTCTGGGACTCAGAGACCCCCCCCCCCGTACCCCTTCTTCTGATTCTGCAGGGAGGTCCTGGAGGAGCCGACGGAGGAGGAGCTGACGGAGAAGCTGAAACATCATCCGCACATTCGGCTGTGCAGGTGACGTCCAGGTGCGCCTTCCCCGTGGGGGCGGCGGATGGCAGTGCAGCCTGGGGACCGACGCCGGTCCTGGGGAGAGGCGGGCTGTGGCCCAAAGGACAGTCTTGCCCTTGGACAAGCCCTTCCGCCTGCCTGAGGCCGCAACCGAACCAAGGCCCCTGGCGCTGCCGAGCGGAACTGCCAACAGCGTCTTCGTGCGGCGTCTCAGGAGGGCCGGCGCTTCGGGCCACGTCCACGCCACGCCACTTTCTCACGTGAGCTGCTCTTGTCTAAATACGGAGAGAGGGCGACTCCGCAGGGACCTTTAAGACAGTCCAAAAAGCAAGAAGCAGCGGCCTCCCCTCGTGCCCAGCCGTTTCCATGGTGCCTTTGCTGCCGGCGGCCGTCAGGGACGGGGGCCCCACGGGGCCCCACACAGGCCACCGGCAGCTTTTCCCAACCGTTGAGCGTGGGGTCCTGGTGGCTTCACGAGAAGTGAATCCTGACTGTTTACTGTTGGATGGCTCGTGGGAACGCGATGGGGCGTACTTCCTTTCGGGTCAGCCTGCTGAAGAAGGAGCTTGCGCCCTGCCTCCATGCAGCTCGGGGCCCGTGCCCCCTGAGCAGCCCCTGCAGGGCTGCTCGGGTCGTGGCAGCACGAGGTGTACGCGGGCGCGGGTCTGTCTCCCCGAGGCAAGGGGCACCTGTTTCTAATTTACATAAAGACATGCATAAGCCAGCGTTGGCCCTGCTGTGTGTCCTTGGGGTGGGGCAGAGGGGGCGGGGCCTGGGGAGGCAGTGAGCGGTGTGCTGCCCCTCGATCCAACACGCATCTGACAACAGACGGCTTTCTCACGTGATGGGCCAGCCTGGGGGTTGGCGATAGCCCCTGGAGGCCTCTGTTGGGGGCTGGGGTCTCTGCGAAGGCTGCGGGCTGGGTTAGTGATGTCTGCGGGGGGCGCCGTGGCGGACCCTGCCAGGGCCGCGAGGACAGTGCCACCCCACCTTGGGCGGGGGCGGATCGCCTCCGGCTTCTGCATCCGGAAAGGCTTCCGTGAGAAAGCAACGTCTCCAGTGTCACGAGCACTGGGGCCCGCGGGTTTGTGACCCCTGGTGATGTTTTACGTAGCCGCGCACATTGTGGTTTCCTGCCCTGCAGTTTGTCTGAAATCTCTCAGGTTTGGAGGTTTTGAGGGTTGTGAGGACACTCCTGGACCCGCCCGCTCTGCAGGCTGCCTGTCCAGGAGGCAGGTTTGGGGTGGGGAGGACGTCCCGGGGCAGCAGTGGGATAGTCCACAGCCACCCGGCCTCGCAGCGCCAGGGCTTAGCGCCATCTAGTGGCCAGATAGGGTTCCATTGACCTTTAATGCAAGCTGCACCCTGGGACCCCAGGGACGGCTCCTGCGTGTCTCTCGCTGCGACCGTGCCTCAGCGCAGGCTGCAGGCGTGTCCGCCCACACAGAGTCCGGGTCCAGCAGCTACTCGCCAGGTGGGACGTCCTGTGCACGTGGCCGCACGCTGTGAGTCCACCTGCCCCGTGCGTGGCTCACGTGCAGAGAAGCCTCCCTGATGTTTGCTGTCAAGAGGCAGCTGGGCGACTTGCCCCGGGCTCGGGGAGGCGTGCAGCTCCGAGGGCCCTGCCCTTG
>PVJD01013769.1:0-32339 GCA_004026545.1 Mormoops blainvillei | reverse complement strand
TCTCTCTCTCTCTCTCTCTCTCTCACTTCCTCTTCCTCTAAGATCAATGGAAATATCCTTGGGTGAGGATTAAACAAAGAAAATACAACAGTAGCAAAATTCTAAATAAGAGACGCTGTGTGGCACATACTCATTATCATCAGTGATCAAAATAAAGGTTTCCTAAACTACAAAGAGCCAAGTGTAAGTTTCGAGAAAGCAGCTGATTTCAAGGCAGCTCGGAAATAACAAAGAGGTAAAGTTTGTTCTCCCCACAAAAGAGAAGGCAATTAAGGTGCTGCCGGCTCATTCAGAAACGAGTACAAAATAATATAGAATAGAAATGATAATTTTAAAAGAATATTTTTAATAAAGCTCATTTAGATCAATTAAAAGTTGAAGGAAGGCCTCCTTTTTATATCCTTTCTTTGCTACCATAAAATAGAAATACACGCTAGAGAAAGTAGCTGCACAGTGACAATATTTGGGAATCGAATCTCTTTATCTCATTACAAAACCTTAAGAAGCCAAACAAAGCAAGTACTGATGTAGTTAGGAAAGTGATTTAGTCTGAAGTCCTTACTTTTTCCCTGATTTTGAATATTGACATGGTCAGTAGTGTTTGGGGGAAACCTAGCAGTCAGAAGCACTTATTTTAACTTGAACCATAGTTCACATCGTGGGGTTAATATTGCTGTCACTTTTGTCAGCTGAGGTAAAATAAACCACAAGGAACCATTTCATAACCAGGAAAGGTGTTGATATTTAATATGTATCCTTTTTAGTTACATACTAAATTAAGTAAAACAATACACATAAATTTAAAAAATAACATAATGAGCCCTGGCTGGTGTGGCTCAGTGGATTGAGCGCCAGCCTGCAAACCCAAGGGTTGCTGGTTCAATTCCCAGACAGGGCACATACCTGGGTTGCAGGCCAGGGCCCCAGTAGGGGGCACGTGAGAGGTAATCACACA
Organism: Mormoops blainvillei; assembly: GCA_004026545.1. Classification (NCBI taxonomy): domain Eukaryota; kingdom Metazoa; phylum Chordata; class Mammalia; order Chiroptera; family Mormoopidae; genus Mormoops; species Mormoops blainvillei. The sequence goes on along the minus strand of PVJD01013769.1, from coordinate 31,384 downwards.
TTGATGTTTCTCTCCCTCTGTTTCTCCCCCTCTCTCTAGAAATAAATAAAATCTTCTAAAAAACAAAATAAATATCTTAATGAATATAATCATAAAAATAAGCATTGTGAACAATGGCTTACAATCAAGTTCTTAGAAATAGAAGGAACTCATTCATAGGACTATTCTGCAAGTATATGGAGAAAGAAATTAAATCCTCATGGCTATAAAAGGAAAAAAAACCCCACAAATTCTCTAGCATTTCTTTCACTCTGCAAGGGTGTTACAAGAATGATGTCAGAACCTTTGACAAACCTACAGACAACCAGATTCAAAATTCTTTCTAGCTACAGAACCTTGGAGAAGTTAAGTGGCCTCTCTGGGGTTCAGCCATCTCTGGGACACCATGGTGACAATTTCACCTCATAATGACAGGACATCATTTAATTGGCGACTAGGTTTCCCCATCCCTCGCTTTCTCCTCTTTGGAACTATATCAAGATCACCAGCAGGCTGTCACGAGGCAGTAAAAAAATCAGAAAGCCCAAAGACGCCAGACACAAACATTTATTCTTCCCTTGATTGCCTCCCAGGTGATGCTGGGAGATGCAGAAAATGAGGAGGCTCAGCTGGCTTTGGTCCTAGGCTGCTGTGCCCACCTGACATAGCCCTTGTACCAGGTCCCCAAATGCGCTCCAGGAAGCCATGAAGCTGAGCAGACGGGGTTGCAACAGAGAAGCCAGATTTCGTTCCTTCCTCAGCAACCTGGCTGGGGGCGGGGCGGGGGGAGGAGCTTCTCAAGGAGCTCGCCCGCCACCCTCTTCTCTACATGGTGTCAACTGGGGCCATGAGGCTAATGAGTACATTTGAATGAAGAACTCTTAAGGCCCCCACCACCCGCCCTCATGGGCCACAGCCAGAGATGTGAGTTTCAGGTCATTTCCAGAGAGCCCTCCTTTGCAATATTTCTGCAGCTCTCCTTAATTAAGCTCCTTGTTGGCATCCACAAGGTCTGGGTTTACGCTCGTCCAGCAGAAGCACGAAGACTCAGATGCCATCGATTCTAAGGGCCATTCCTGCCCCGTGGATGCCATCAAGGAAGACTGAGCCGGGACAGCGTCACCCTGCTTAAGGTTGGTTCCTCTTGGTCTAGCTGGACACGGGAGATGAGCAGCCCTGGTCCCAGGTGGGTTCTGGGCGCACGAAAAAGAGAAAATATATTTTTTGATGACAGCCATTCTGCCAGGTGTGAGGTGCTGTCTCACTGTGGTTTTAATTAGCATCTCTCTGATGATCAGTGACGCTGAGCATCTTTTCATGTGTCTCTGGGTACTCTGTGTGTCCTCCTTGGAGAATGGTCTGTTAAGATCCTCTGTCCCGTTATTCACTGGATTGTTTGTTTGGCTTTTGTCTGGTCGCTTGTTTGATTTTTGGTGTTGAGTCATATGAGTAACTGAAAACGGTTTTTTAATTTTTTAGAAAAGAGCCCTGACTGGCATGTCTCAGTTGGTTGGAGCATCGTCCTGAAAACCTAAATGTCGCAGGTTGGATTCTCGGTCAGGGCACATGGCTGGATTGCAGGTGCTGTCCCCGTTTGAGGTGCATGTGAGAGGCAACCGAGCAATGTTTCTCTCTCAAACATCAATGTTTCTCTCCCTCTCTCTTCCTTCCTTCCCTTCTCTTGAACAATAAGAAGAAAAAATTCACTGATCTTAGGAATTTGGAAATCTGGAGAGGACTGACAATGAAAACAATGATACAGAAAGGAGTAGCTCAATGACTTGGTGAAGGACACGTGTCATCTAAATCGGGTCACGGAATCAGAGCTGAGACACAGAGGGGCTGGTAACATGAACTTGGCCTTGAGGCAAGGGTCCCAGTTTGAACGCCCCATGGAATCGTGTTGCAATGTGACATACGGAGGGAAGTTCAGTTACTGCGAGTTTTCAGGGTAGCAAAGTGATTCCTCTGCAACGGAGGGCGGGTCACAGAAACCCTGTCCCATGTGGCTTCCCTCTGTCACGTAACATGCTCCAGGGCTCCTGCTTTCCTCCTTTGATGTTAAATAAATCAAAGCAATTTAATTGTATTCATATCATTATTATTTCAGGTATTTCCTGCCACTAATGATGGGTTCACTGCATTCCCTGCTGTACCCCATAAGCCTCCATTTAAATTGTTATTATGTTTAAATTATCCTCATCCCAGGAGGGCGGCATAGATGTTTGTTACTTCCAGGAAAACAGATAACAGGGGGTTCCATGCACGGAATGTTTACATGCATTATCTCATTAAAAATATACACTAACAATTCATTTTACTTACATTTATTTTCAAATCTCTGTAAATCTTGTCGCCAGCAAGGGAAAAAATCTTAAAGATTTGGCTGTTTCTTTCATGCAACCTTTAGTTTTTTGGACAACAAAGGACTTCCTTTTAATGGAGCCAACAATTTTATTGAGGTTGGTAGGACCTATAAATAATACCACTAGTAACAAGTGCTTTTCTTACCATTCATTGACCATCCTACCAGGTACCTTATGGGTTTATTCGATGCGGAATGAATAACATTCTTATTTAAAATATTTTTAGGATGAATGAAAATGATTGAAGAGTACATGTACGTCGAGACTAAACCATTGCACGAGGCATCAAGGCATCGCCTAGAAAGAAGTTGGGGAGTTAGAGCAGCTTTTTTGGAGTGGTGATACAATTTAAGGGCTATCTTCGCTGCTCGCATGCAGGGAAAGGCACTTGTTTAACGCAGATTTGAACAACAAAATGGGAAAAGCCCCTTGGGTGTGGGAGTGGCCGGGGGGGGTGGGGCGTGCCGTATGGAGTCTGCCATCGAATGACGTGGTAAATCGCACGTGGACGTTTTCCGTTGACTATTGCCAATCCGGGCCTCATTCACATCTCCAAGTGTGTAAATGCAAGGGGATAATCGTGCGTACCTCCAAGGCCAGCGTTACGTAAGTTACATGAACTTGAAGCCTGTGTCCTGTTACCTCTGACTGATCCACGTCTCGCGATTCTTACTGCTTTTGACGACTAGATCATGGATGAATTACTTAACGTGCTTCCTCCAGACAAATATTATTAACATTGGGATCTTCAGTAACCAAAATGAAATTTTTTTAAAGCGGCTCTGGGTGGATGGCTCAGCTGGTCAGAGCCATGTCCGGCACACCAGAAAGTTGTGGGTTCAATTTCCATCAGGGCACATGCCTACGTTGCGGGTTCGATCCCTGGTCGGGGTGCATTCAGGAAACAAGCTATCAATGCTATCAATATTCCTCTCTCTCTCTCTCTCTCTCTCTCTCTGTGTGTGTGTGTGTGTGTGTGTGTGTGTGTGTGTCCCCCTCTCCCTCGCCCTCTCCTTTCTTCCCGCTCTAAAGTCAATAAAACATATCCCCTGGTGAGGATTTATTAAAAAAAAAAAAAAAGAAATCCTTTAAGCCAGGAAACAAAGATCAAACAATGCTATCCGATACTGCTGACTAGGAAGAGTCGGAGGCAGAATTTCCTCTAGCTTTAAGTTTTTTTTAAATGTTGCTGCTTTGTAATTGCTGTGTGATACCGAGATTCTATTTTAATTTTTTGCACCTGGTTATCCAGTGTAGCAGCTTTTTTTCCAGCAAGATGCTCATTGGATCAGCTCTACGTTAACAGGAAGGTATATCAGCTTCTGTTTGGCTGTGAGTATTAAGGACATTAACCTAAAAATAAAAGGCCAAAGGGAGAGGCAATGAGCATTTATCTGAGATACAAAGAGCAGCGATTCAGGAAGCACTGATTCGAACAGAAACCCAGTGTTCCCATTAGGGGACAAAGGCACTGGGTATTTATGAGAAGGGGAAGGGAAATAATTACATCAATTACATCAATGGACTAAAAAGTTAAAACATTGTTGAGAATTAGCATCATTATATTACTTTATCCACAACAATGGAAATGCCTTCCTTTTATTGATGTAATTCCTTTATTTTCCAGTTGCCTGAATTTCAGGATCAGCTGATAGGAGTTCAAAGAAGGGCCACAAAACAAAATGAAAGAAAAGCTCAACAGACTTTTCCTTTAAAGATATTCTTGACTGGCCCTGGTCGGGCAGCTCCCAGTTGGCTAGAGCGTTGTCTTGATGCGCCAAGATTGAGGGTTCGATTCCCAGTCAGGGCACATATGAGAAGCAACCAATGAATGCATGAATAAGTGGAAGAACAAATCAATGTTTCTCTCTCTTCCTCTCTCTCTCTCAAATCAATACATAATACATTTTTAAAACAAGATATTCTTGACCATGCCCAGTGGGCATCGCCAGAAACAACCTGACACAAGGATTCAGGGCGAACTGACTCCCAGGGGACCATCCTCCGGGGAACAGAGGTCTCAACCCAGACCCGCTCGGTCCGTCCCAGTGGGAGTGCCGCACAGAACAGGGCAGCCCCCGGCCCAGCTGTGAAGGGACGGGTTCCTCTTTGGAGGAGGGCAGTTTTCTGAGGCATGGACAACTTGGTTGGGGGGAGCGGTAATTGCCCTGTGTGCCCCCCACAACCAGGGCTCTCCAGGGGTGGCACAGGCCACCTCCTGGTGGCGGGAAGCAGCAGTAGTCCCATAGATCTGTGCCCAGCAGCAGCTGTAGTTGGCATTGGCTTTGGAAGACCATCAGAATCGGCGTGTTCGATGCCCTCCCAGACGTGACCCCTAGCCGACCTGTGGCTTTGTTGGCATGACATTCTAGTAGAAGCTCTACCTGAAGCATCACCCTGTGGGTGGCAAACGACCAACAGTGCTGGAAATTTCCCAAGGGGACTTCAGGCCCTCCGGCTTTGTCTATGACACGGGGAGAGAATAAATTAACACTGTGGAGCAAAGGGAGAATTGTTTCACGACAACAAAAAGTGACTCTCCGATGACCGGAGTCATAGAAAACTTGCCTTATCTGCTGAGTAAGGGTTTGCCACCCCTGTGTTGGGACACGCCCTGGTGATTAACTGTCCCAGTGGGGAGTAGGCAGAGGTCAGCCACCCCTAACTCCAAAGTTTGGGAGCCTGGAACCTGTCCCTCCCCCGTCACCCTGGCCAGAAGGTGGCATCTCCAAGCAGAGCTAGCGTGACACCAACATCGTGGAGGGCAGACGGTCCCTCCACTCGTGCATCTGATATTTCCAGGATAAGAATGTCTCAATAGAAACATTACCAAAAATATGTTTTCCAAATGTCACGAAAATGTTAACTACCGTATTTTGCCACCTATAATGTGCACCCACGTTTTTGGCCCAAGCTTTCGGGAGGAAAAAAAAATCATTTTAATTTTTTAACTCAATTATTTATTTATTTATATCGAGAAACAAAACAGATTATCGTCTTCCGGGGTGTTATCTGGCATATAGAAATAGTTACTGCTTTCTAGAGTTAACACATTTAAGGCAGGAACATAAATAAAAGAATTAAAAACATTTCTATAGATAGGGACTTAGCACGCCCGTGTATAACGCGCTTCCTTATTTTTCCCTCAAAACTTCGAGCAAAAAAGGGCTCAAGGCAACCTCCCAGACCCTTGGCAATGCAGGTGCGCCCAGGTAACGCTTCCGGCATCCGGCTTCTAGAAGACTCTCTAATGGTTATTTATAAAATTGCGTTTGACCTCTGCCACGGGATCGGGATTTGCACCTGAGACCCAGGTCTGCTCTACTGGAGGGAGGACGCCAGACCACCAGCAAGTGGCGACACAGATCCGGCTCTCTTCCCATTTGAGGTTTGCATGGAAATCGTGGAGGGCGGGGCGGGGGGGGGAGGCAGGTGAGAAAACTGAGCGAGGCAGCATCTCCTGGCATCTGCGTCTCTCCTGATGACCCAACTAGCTCCGGCTGGAGGCCTGCTTCCACGAAGCCTACGCAAGCCAAACTGCTTTGAATCCTCGGGGTCTCCTCCTTGGGGCAGCAAATGAGTGTCCGAGGAGGTGGGCACGGTGGACCAGGAGGGCATTTCTGGGCGCATGCGGATTGGAGCGACGACGAGGATGGAGGGCGAGGTAAGCTGGGATGTCACCGCACTGCAGGCCTGGAGGGGCTTAGAGTTCGCAGGGGCGGCTTCTGGTAGAAGCCACAGACAGGCCTCGCTCGCCAAGCACCTCTCTTTTAATACGAACTTGGGCGCTTTCCTGTGCTGCTGATACGAGAGCAGACAGCGGAAGCTCCGCAGGCCCTCCGATCACCCACCGGTGCTCCGGGAAGAGCCTGCGTGTGTGCGTGTCCCTCCTTCTGAGGACAGCAGGCGTTGACTACAGACTGGTGTCCAAGGCCAGGTAGCATTTCACATCCGGGGAAGTCGGCACTGAAAACACAGAGCGAGTAGCCCAGGGCATGCCCTCCGGTTCCTCAGCGACAGAGGAGAAGGGCCATATCTTTCCAAGAGGGCTAACCCTTCCGCGGGTCACCCCAGCACTGTTGGAAGAGCCAAGACACAGATGCCAGGAAACGCTGCCGAGCTCAGAGTTTTCTCGCCCCCCACGATTAACATACAAACCCCGAATCGGACGAGAGCGGGATTTGAGTCGCCGCTTGCTGGTGATCTGGCGTCCGCCCTCCAGTAGAGCAGACCTGGGTCTCAGATGCAAATCCCGATTCCGTGGCAGAGGTCAAACGCAATTTTACAAATAACCATTGGAGAGTCTTCTAGAAGCCGGATGCCGTGCCTAGCACCCTCACAGGCATTTTTTATTGTTTTCTCGAATCCTTAAAGCAATCCTAGGAGAGGAACCCTCTTCGCTCCTCCCGGTAAACGAGAAACCGGCTGCCACTTTGCCAAGGTTACATAGCCAGACGGAGAGCTGAGATTCCCTCGGGTAGAAATTGAATTAGCTGGTTCCGGAGGGGTTAAAGGGGATGAATTTACTGATGGTCAAGCTATTTCTAGGCAGTTAGAGAGTCAGAGATGATGAGGGCAGGGAAGACGGGAACCCAAGCCAATCCACGGGACAGAGGGAGACGTTTGGGCGTGTGTTTCTGTACGGCTGGCGAAGACCAGAAAGGACTGTTATCTGATGTTTACGTTCCTTTTAAGAAAAATTTTTTTCAATGTCTTTATTTTCCAATTAGCGTCGACATACAATGTTATACTAGTTTCAGGCATACGAAATAGCAATTAGGCATTTGAATAACTTACAAAGCGATCCAGTAATTTCAGCGCCCAGGTGGCCCCACACACAGGTATTACAGCATTACTAACTCTGTTCCCAACGCTGGACTTTTCACATCCCTGTGACTATTACCAATTGTATTTCTTAATTCCCTTCACCTTTCTTATCCATCCCTCAAGCCCTCTCCCACCTGGAAACCATCGATTTGTTCTCCGTATCTACGAGCCTGTTTTATTGGTTTGGTTTGTTAGAGTCCACATATAAGTGAAATCGTATGCTATTCGTCTTTCTCTGTCTGACTTCTTTCACTGGGTTTAATGCCTTCTAGGTCCATCCATGCTGTTGCAAATGGCAAGATTTCATTCTTCTTTCCGGCCTCATAGTATTCCATTGGATAAAGGTACCACATTTTCTTTATCCACTTGTCTATTGATGGGAACTTAGCCTGCTTCCCTGATCGTATGTTTAACCTTGGAGTGAGTAGCACTGCTAGGTAGCGCCTTACAGCTAAAGGAAGATGTTCACGAAAGCAAGATCTCAAAGCAGCAGTGACTTTGCAAAATATATTTTTAAAATATATTTTATTGATTATGCTCTTACAGTTGTCCCAGCTTTCTCCCTTTCCCCCCGTCTCTACCCGGTACCCTCCATTCCCTCCTGCAGTCGCCCCCTTAGTTCATTTCCGTGGGTCATGCGTGCATGTCAGTTCTTTGGCTTCTCCATTTCCTGCACCGGTTTTCACCTCCCCCTGTCTATTTTGTACCTACCTATTATGCTGTTTCATCCCTGCACTTCTCTCTCCCTTCTCCCCCTGCACCCTCCCAGCTGCTAACCCTTCATGCGATCTCTGTACCAATGATTCTGTTCCTGTTCTGCTTGTTTGCTTAGTTTGATTCTTAGATTCGATTGTCAATAATTACGTATTTATTGCCCTTTTAATGTTCATAGCTTTGATCTTCTTTGTCTTAAATAAGTCCCTTTAACATTTCATGGAAGAAGGGCTTGGCGATGATGAACTCCTTTAGCTTTACCTGGTCTGGGAAGCCCTTTATCTGCCCTTCCAGTCTAAATGGTAGCTCTGCTGGATAGAGAGCAATTTGGTTGTAGGTCCTTGCTTTTCATCGCTGCGAATATCTCTTTCCAGCCCTTTCTTGCCTGCAAAGATTCTTTTGAGAAATCAGCTGACAGTCTTATGGGAACTCCTTTGTAGGTAACTGCTTTTCTCTTGCTATTTTTTTAAGAGTCTCCCTTTATCTTTACCCTTTGGCATTTTAATTATGAAGCGTACATTCCTGAGTCAAAGCTTCGTGTGTCTGTCCGGTACTCTTGCCCCTTAAGTCTGACACGCGATGCTGCCCTGACCGATGTGGCTCAGTGGGTTGAGCGTCATTCCACAAAGCAAAAGGCTGTAGGTTCGATTCCCGGTCAGAGCACTAAACCTAGGTTGCAGGTTCCGTCACCTGTCAGGCTATGGATGACAGGTAACCCATCGATGTTTCTCCCTCACGCTGATGCTTCTCTCCCTTTCTCCCTCTCATCCCCTCTGTAAAAATAAACAAATAAAATCTTTTAAAAAAAGTGTTGCAGGGTGGTCCAAGAGTTTGCCACACCAGCAGTGAGCCTGTGGCCCCACTGACCAACCTGGAGCTTAGGAAATTTCAGTCTTACAGAAGCACCTCAGGGAAACCTACTTCATCTTATTACCCCGGTCAGGAGACAGGCCCTCTGTCCCGAGGAGGTGCGACCTCTGTCTTCCAAGGCTACCAGAGGCAAGTGGAAATACCCTGGAAACTTGCTTCCAACCAGCACTGCACCTGTTAGATGTGCAGACTCCACCCCGCTCCATTCCCCCAGCCAATTAAATAAGACTCTCTGGGGCTGGGAGTGGTTCACCAGCCATCAGGCCTCCGCCCCGCCCCTTTGTAATTGATCGGTGTGTGCAGTCCTGCAGGTGGCCAAGTGCCCAGGAGCGGAGTTCCGTATCTGAAAACTGGAGGTGTCCTTCCATTGGCCCACATACAGTGGATTGAAAGGTCTTTGTCTTCCCTATGTCGTCATCCTTCAGATAATTTTATCATGATGATCTCATTGATGTGCACTGTCTCCTTTTAATCTCACACGTTTGTAACACGGAAAATACAGGTGACAGACGTAGTTTCTATTAGCGTGTTGATTGCTCCATCTCAAAACCCAGACACCTAAATATCATGAAAAGTCGGGTAGAGAGAGCAAATTCTCAATTTTCATCGTTCAATATTCTAATTTTATTGAATTAAAAGTTGAGAAGGCAATTTTATTGAACTCCCCACCCTCCTTTTCTTAGTTCTTCAGAATAATTACAGAAATTCAAATGGCATAAAAGGAAGGAAATTTAAAAAATAACCCAAGCTTTATCCATATGTGTTTTCTTTCCTTTTTTCTTTTTTTCCTAGTAGCACACATTTATAATAAAAGCTCAGTAACTTCCCTTTTTGGATAGAAAATTTGTAATATCAGTATAAAGAAGAACACTTCGATGCAAATGAGTAAGAAGGCAAATCTAAATAAAGCTTCATTTAAATTCCTTTTTATTAAATGTATCGGGGTGACATTGGTTAATAGGATCACATGGGTTTCAAGTGGACATTTCTATGAAACACGAACTGTATATTGCACTGTGTGCCCGCCACCCAAAGTCAAATCATCTTCTGTCGCCATATATTTGGCCTCCTTTACTACCCCCCACCCCCTTCGCTCTGGTAACCTCCATACTGTTGTCTGTGTCTATGAGTTTCAGTTTTATATCCCACGTATGAGTCAAATCATACGGTCCTTAGCTTTTTCCGTCTGACTTGTTTCACTTAGCACGATATTCTCAGGACCCATCCGTGTTGTCACGAATGGCAGCATTTCATCCTTTCTCCTGGCTGAGGAGTGCCCCTTGTATAAGCACTGCATCTCCTTTCTCCAGTCCTCTACTGAAGGACACTCCAGTTGTCTCCATGTCTTGGCCACCGTGAGTGATGCTGCAATGAACACAGGGGTGCGTGTATCTTTATGACTGTTTTCAAGTTTTCCGGGTAGGTACCAGAAGAGGGGTGGCTGGGTCATTTGGTGACTCTACTCTTAATTCTTTGAGGAACCTGCAGACTGTTTTCCACAGTGGCTGCCCCCGTTTACAATCCCACCAGCAGTGAACGAGGGTTCTCTTTTCTCCACAACCTCTCCAGCATGTCTTAGTACTTATTGATAACAGAAAGTTGCTTTAGCAAAACTATTGTTCTAGCTCTACTTTGTCCTCAGTGTCTCATAGCTTCCAGGTCAGATTTCTAATTTGGTAAAAAGCACAATGTCCAGTTAGGTCAACTTTCCACAATGGGATTTGAAATTAAAATTTTCTTAACGCTCCCTATACTTCAAACCAAGTAGTTTAGAGATAGAATTAAGTTAGGCAGGTAATTATTCTTGGGTAAATCCAATCTGAGCTATACCAAAACTGGGTTCACTGAACACTTTCCCATAGTTCTTATCTCTATCATACTGGAAAGATAACTAATGGGACAATAAATTATTGAGTTGAGTTAGACTCGACTCAAACTCATACTAGAACAATTTCTAATTGTGTTGCATTAAGAGAACCTGGTTGCATCATTAATTATGGAATATTTATTTCATCTCTTTGAATCCTAAAGATTGAAATCTGTTGGAAACTTTTCTTCTATAAGCCTATAGCTTGCAGTGAGTAGTAATTTATCTTTTTATCTTCCTATCTTTTCCATTTGAATTTCACAAGGGAAATTTTATGTTCCTTTGATTGTCTCCACAACACAATAGAAGAATACCAATTGATTTCACTCATATATGGGATATAAAACTAAAAGCAACAAACAAATAAAACAAACAAAAGTTCATAGACACAGACAGAAGTATGATGGTTACCAAAAGGAGGGGGGGACAGTAATGGGTAAAAGGGGGTCAAATATATGGTGACAGAAGATTTGACTTTGGGTGGGGGGCACCCAGAGCAATATATAGATGATGTATCATAGAAATGTACACTTGAAACTTACATAATCTTATCAACCAATGTCACCCCACTAAATTTAATTTTAAAAATAACCAATTGAAAAGAAAGTTGGATTCTAATCATTCAATAAATTATATAGCTACCTGTCATGCAGAAAACCACCCACATTTTAAAAAAGATTTTATTTATTTATATTTAGAGAAGGGAAGGGAGGGAGAAAGAAAGGGAGAGAAACATCAGTGTGTGGTTGCCTCTCACGCACTCCCACTGGGGACCTGGCCCTCAATCCAGGCATGTGCTCTGACTGGGAATCGAACCAGTGACCCTTTGGTTCACAGGCTGCTGCTCAATCCACAGAGCCACACCAGCCAGGACACCACCCACGTTTTTAAAGTGGAAAGGGTGTCTGGTCCACTCCCACTGTGCCCGCCTCTCACCGCTGCCAAAGCATCCATTCCATTATGCAAGGCAGGGCGAGATGACATCATCCATGTGAACACTGAACTTCCACACATCGGGATGATGTGACCCACCATGACACATGGCCCAGAGACTCCCGCTTCCTTGTGGCAATGTTTTAGAAAAGGCAGAAAGAAGAACTGGGATTATTTCTTCTACCTGTTTCCGATATGGGCGGACTTTATAAACAGGGCCTTCGAAGATATAATTCATTAAGACAATGTTGTATTTGATTAGAAGCAGCTCTAATTCAATGACTGATCTCCTCGCAAGAAGGGAGAATAGAGACAGAGACAGCGACCAGGGAGAAAGCCATGTGACAATCAGGCACCAATTGGAGGGGCATGTGTAAAAGCCATACAATTCCAAGGACTGCTGACAACCACCAGGCACGAGGGAAAGGCAAGAAGTCCCTAAGGGACTTCAGAGAAAGAGGGTGGCACCCCTGACACCTTCTTTTCTCGACAGCACAAAGAAGACCTGTTGTTTGATGGCAGCTCCGAGTCCACTACATGGCACTGCCCTCTGATTCCCACACTGCTGCGGTGACTCAGCGGAGCCCTGCGGTCCCCACCCCACAGTGGCTCCAGTGCCAGGAACCCCTTACCATTCTCCCAAGGCTTAATCCTACTGCCCTAGGGCTTCAGCGTAAATGTCATTGCTTCAAAAAGGCCTGTCTCGAAGCCCAGCCTATACTGGGTCCTAATAATTGACCTCCTTTCAAGTAGACTTCGCATTTTTCTTCAGATCTTCTCTAATGATTTTTCACTGTATGCCCCACTCAGCGTGCGGTCCCTCAGATGAAAAGCAACCTCTCTAGTATTTAATTTATCTTTATATCCCCCATGCCTGGCACAAGTGCCTGACTCAAAATAAATGCCAGATAAATATATTTGGAACCGTTGAGGGAACGGATTCTAATTTCTCCGCTTAGTAGCTGGATGATTTATTAGTTGGGCGTATTTCTTTAAACCTGAGATTCCTCTGTTATGAAATGGATATAACATTTCTAATTTTGTACCAAAAAATGTAGTACAAAATAAACACACGTTACATACCCAACAAGTGTTGGTCGATTTGAGTGTCAGCTTGATACAGTATGGTATTCACTGAAATTTCACCCCAAAAATCCCCAAAATCTACATGTAAGAATATGTATTTTAACTTTCTTTTTTATTTTGCTTGGGCCTGGATGTCTATAGATTCTCCCAGAGTTTATGACAGTAAAGGAAATGAAACTACTCTCAGAATTTTCACAGGGAGACTTTAAAGAATATCCATATTTCAGGCTCTGGCTGGTGTGGCTCAGTGGATTAAGTGCCGACCTGAGAACCCAGGGGTCACAGGTTCGATTCCCAGTCAGGGCACATGCCTGGGTTGCGGGCCAGGTCCCCAGTAGGGGGCGCGCAAGAGGCAAACACACATTGATGTTTCTCTCCCTCTTTTTCTCCCTCCCTCCCTCTCTCTCTAAAAATAAATAAATAAAATCTTTTTTAAAAAATCGACAATCTTTAAAAAAAAAAAAAGCAAGAAAAGAAAAGCTTTCTGGGGCCCTGACGGGTGTGGCTCAGTTGGTTGGTGGTGTTCAGCAAAGTGAAAGGTCTTGGGTTTGATTCCTGATCAGGGCTTATGCCTGGGTTGCACATTTGTCCTCAATCGGGACACATACATGGCAACGAATCGATGTTTCCCTCTCACATCGATGCTTCTCTCCCTTCTCTAAAAAGAAATAAATAAAACCTTTAAAAAATAAATAAAGGGAAGCTTTCTCAGGCCTCGGGATTCTCAAAAACTCCACCTGAAATGCTGTTGTCGATAGCCTTTTCCCAGAAGAGGGTGAGCAAAGACAAATGTGCAATATTAGATCAAAGCAGACCCGCAGCGCGGAACTGGCTCTCAGTTTCACTTGAGCTTAGCAGCTGGATCCTCGCTGAACATCTGTCACGTCTTGTTACCACCCATTCCAAGAGGGGTCTCTAATTCACTGTCTATTTTCACACAAGAACAAGAGGTAACGTGGCTAATTGGAGTGAGTTAGAAGCACACGAGAACAGCCAGCAGAGAATGCCTCCCTGCAAACCCCCGTTTCTTGCTCCCACGGTGAAAATAGCACCTCGTAAATCTCTCGCGCTTGAGCTGCTACTTTGGCAGGTCTTGGTTTTCCTATTACCTGTTTCATTTCAAAACATCCTAGTGCGGTTTAGCACATTCTAAAGAAAATGCATATTCTCCAACACTTCCCCTGCCTGCCTTCTGCCTCCAAAAAGACTAAATTGAGGCAATTTGGGCCGTGTCAAGGAAATGGCACTGGGGAGGCGGGAGTTTCCTACACATTAGTCTCACTAGAAAATTTCATCACGTCTCTAAATAAGATTTAAGTGCCCGGGTCCAGAAAAATCTCCACATGCTGAAGCTCATTTCAGAACGTCCTCGGGGATGAGTCTTTCATCCTTCTCCAGCAGATACGGGTAATTCCACAGCTGCTTCTGTGGAAAGGAAATGGGCAGACAGTCTGCAGGGTGGGGAGTGAGAGCCGTGAGCAGCTGGGAGCGTGGGAAGATTGGTCTCCATTACGCAAGACAGGTGGGCGGCTTTCTCACCTATGTGCTTCCTTTCAGTCTATGGGAAGAGAAGGGGGTAGACAGATACTTACAAGAGCTGGCGTATTCTGTGTGTCTCAGCCTATCGATAATGATACTAACAGCTAGAAATACATGGGGCTCACCTGGACCCAGGTCCCCTTTTGGGAACCAATGTCGTGGCTGGATCAGCCATCACCGTTCTTATTCTGATTGCAATAACCATCAGGAAACTTGGCAAGAGGAAAGGTTTCCTACTTACAGGTCCTGGCAGGTACATAGCACACCTGGGACCATGCGGTAGGATCAAAGGTAGAGAGCGAGGTCGAGCACGGGCCTGGGGTTCTAATTTGGGTGGGATCGAGGTGCCTCGGGTTCTGCAGGTTCTCTCTTCATCGGGGAAATGAAAACATCGGGGCAGAAACTGAAGCGTCTGTAGAAAGGAAAAATAAAGAGGTCAAATCATCAGTTATCTAAGTCAACCAAACATCTCTAAAACCAAGGAGCTTGGGAAGAGGCAATACAGTTCTTTGTCTACTCTGGCAATGTGTTTGAAAGGGATGCCTCAGTAGTCAAAGTTCAAGTCAGGCAGGTATAAGTGACCCATGGACATGGACCACAGGGTGGGGATTGACTGTGGGAGTGGGGACTGGGTAGGACAGGGGAGAGTAATGGGAGAAAATTGGGACACCGGTCATAGTACAACAATTTAAAAAAAGAAAAAAAAAAACCTGTCAAGGTTTACAAGGTCTGTCCAGGAAGTATCCAGCCATTTACTATGAAAAATAGTCATTTGTCGAAGAAGACACAAGAAACATTGGGTACATAGGACAATGATGCCTCGGTCCCCTTTTAAGGAGACACCTTGGGACCTCACACAGTTCTCCCAATCACCGTCAGCTGCCCCATCGTATTTTCCTGGATCTCATCGATGGTCTGAAATCTCTTCCCTTTCAAAGGTGATTTTAGTTTTGGGAAAAGCCAGAAGTCCCAGGGCACCAAATCTGGGCTGTAGGGGGGCTGAGTCCCCTGGATGATTTGATGGTTTGCCAAAAAACTCTGCATGAGATGTGATGCCTGAGCAGGCATGTTGTTGTGGTGAAGCTGCCAGTCACCAGTTGCCCATAGCTGTGGCCTCTGAATCATCCTAATAGTTTCCACGGTAGAATGTTCAAGCTTAATGCAAAATTTGATGCAGATTTGTTGCTCTACTCGCTCAGTCATTTTGAATGCGACAGCCACACAGTACACATGCTCACGCAACGGCATCTACCGCCCCCACTGACTAGTACAGTGAAGTCGTCATTGTTCACGCATGCGCTTTCCAGTCCACTCTCCTTGGCTGCCAGGTTATATTGATGTCACTCAGACTGTTCTTGTTATACTACCAATGGCTGGATCTTTTCTGGACAGGCCTCGTATACTATCTGAGTACAAAGAAAACACGTCTTGCCCGTATCATCATCTACCAACACTGGCATACTTGAAGAGTGAAAGCAAGGGAGACAAGCTGATATGCACTGAAGGATCCCCCCTACTCAAGTCATATATTGAAATCTAATCCCCGAAGTGATGTTTGGTGTTTGGAGAGGGGCCCTTTGGAGGCGATGAGGTCATAAGGGTGGAGCCCCCGTAGATGAGATTAGTGCCCTTGTAAGAAGAGACTCCAGGTAGCTCTCTCAACTTTTCCATAATGTGAGGTTATAATGAGAAATTAGCTGTCAGCAACGCAGAAGGGAATCCTTACCAGAGCCCAACCCGGGGGCACCCTGGTCTCAAACTCCCAGCCTCCAGGATGGGGAGAAATGAAACTCTGTTGCCTAAGTCCACTATCTGCTGTATTTTGTTGTAGCAGCTTGAACTAAGATATGAGTTTGGTGAGAACTTTATTTGCAGGGGAGAATATATTATACTATTCCTCAAATTTTCTCTTGGAACCTGGACTTCTACTTTATGCCTTGGGGGGCTTTTCGTCTGGGCAGGAAGAGAAAAGGACACTGTGCTTTTGTTCAATGCAAAATTCTAACGTGGCCCAAGAAAATTCTGAAGCCACCTAAGAAATTTCTATATACAAGAAAACCTAAATTAGGCACTAAAACCTGTGACCAGAAACTTTCGTAATTCATTTCTTAACATATCTTTACATGAAGGAGCTATTTACCAGTTGGTGTGTTATTGTGTGTTCTGTTCAGGAATGGTCAGTCTTTGAGTCTTCTCTGTCTGCTAAGAAAAATGTTACCCCTAATGTTTTGCAACGCCAAGTCTGGAGCAGTGAAAATGGGTGATATCTAGGGCCCTTTCCAACCCATCTGTAAGGGTCAGGGTTACTGCAGAAAACAGAAGCTCATTGCAAAGATTTTAGCCAAGAAATGGTTAAGTATGTAGAAGTAGACACTTATACAACAGACAGAATGGCTGAAGATCTCTGGGAAAGATGCCCTGAACAACAGAGATGTCACTCACAGAGAAACTACTACCTCTGAGGCCACTAAGTGCTGCCTCTAAGTCACCCCTACAATTGCACCCCAAATATCACTGAGACACCTGAAACTGGCCCCTTTCCACTCAGGAATCAGGGAGAGACCACTGGATGGCAGTTCCTGCAGAGAGCCTCTTAATACCAGGACCTTTTGCCAACAGGATGGAAACTCAGCCTTCATCACAGCCCCTTTCTTCCAAATTTTGTGCAGTTAATCTGACTGGAGAGACTAATTGACACTCTGAGTCCTAGCTGCAAGGGAGTCTAGGAAACAGGTTTAATTTTCCAACTTCTTCGAACAGAGATCAAGGCGGAGTGAAAACTAGTTTGGATTTTTTATCATTTATTCCTCTTCCTGCTTGAGCAGTGAAGAAGCAATACAGAAAGAATGGCAAGTGTGAGATGCTCACAAGCAAATCTCACACCTGGAAGTCCTTGGGCACCTTGACCCAGCACTGTCCAGAGACCAACCTGCGGCCTGAGTGCAGCCCTGTGTCACAGAGGCACAGAGCTGGGACCACCACGAGGACCCCGCCAAGGTTCCATGTGCTACACAGAGTGCCTCAGTGATGACTCCCATGTCAGGCTGGGACCCTGTCCCAGTCTGAAATAGGACAGGGAGATGACAGATGAGAGATTACAGAGAACAAGTACTGCGCGAGGTTGAATTGCTGTGAGACTCAAAGACTGGTTAACTAAGAAGTAACCACATTTGCCCGTAAACACAGACAGTAGGGATGCTGACATCTATTTAAAATAACTGAAAGGCAATGTGTTTTTTTCACATTTATTTAAACTTCCATGGTTGGCTTCATAGTTGACATGAAATTGTTTTCTCATATCAAGTCTGTCATTTCTGATAACTAAATATTTGATTTCATATGGCATATTTTAATTGACGCTGACAGGAGAGAGTTTATTCTGTGACATGGGTTCCCCGAAAGCAGAGATGACAGGTGAGTAACCAAACTGAGATTTGTAACAGCTTTGACTAATAAGCTACTGCTTTTTAACTCCTCCTCGAGATGAGTGATGCCATTTTCAAAAGAGAGTAAATAATCTGGGACTGATTTTCTGAAGAGCCAAACTACACAGGGGTCTGGACATTTCTGTCCAGTTGAATTATGACAGGGACATAGTTGGATCTCGGTTTCTCCCCAGAAGCTAGAAAATTGCCCAGACGGCCAGCAGGTGCACAGCAAGGAGTGTGAGCCTGCGGGATGGGGACCCTGAAGTCCTGGGTGACGCATAGCTGTGGTGACCAAGTGTAACAGGGTCCTTTCTGTGTGTTTGCTGGGGCAGAGCTGTTCCAGAGAAAGACGCAAATGTGCCCGGGAGCCTCGTAACGTTGTGGGAAATACTCCACCGCAGGTGACCCAGCCTTGCAAGCATCTGCTTGTCCCTCGGTCCCACGTCACGCCGACCTCTTCCCTTCGTCGTCGACACCCTCCCTGCTCTGCAGAGAACGTGAGGACTTGAAAAAATTCTTTCAAGGGGCCTGTGCAACAGATGACTTTTACTCCAACTCGGTCCATGTCCACAAACGAACAGCGCGTTCCCACGCGCCTGCGCAGAGTCGCACTTCTGGACAGGTTGGAGAAAAGCCACCCAACACCTGCCTAACTCTTCAGGCATGACATTTTCCGGTTTTTTTTTTCCAAAATCCCACCTCTTCTGCACATTCCTTAGCCCTTGGGTTTCCTTTGCTTTAATCCACTCCCTCACCCAATACCCTATTTTTCTATTTCCTGTCTGGACCTGGACAGTTTACACTGGTTGCCTAGCAACTGCATGTCTCCTCCCCCCGCCCCCGCCCCACCCCTTGGAGATTCCCCCACCTCGTTGCACTTGCTGGGAGGCAGAACCTACCTCACACGTGTTGCAGAAGCTGGACACACCTGTTGACCGTCATCAGCGTTCTCTGCAGCGAGAGGCTCTGGTCAGAGGGGTGTCCAACCTGCCGACCCACAGGTCACATATGGCCCAGGACGGCTGTGCGTGCAGCCCAACACCAAATCGTAAATTTACCTAAAACATTGAGATTTTTTTTTCTGATTACATGTCGCATTGTATTCCGTGTGTGGCCCAAGACAACCCTTCTTCTTCCAATGTGGCCCAGGGACGCCAAAAGGTTGGACACCCCTGCTTTAGACTGACCCTTGGAGAAAAATAATATAAATAAGGTATTGCTCAGCATTGAACTCCCTGGAGCTAAGTGACATTTCCCAGAAGGGTGGCGTGGCTCTGTGTGTGACATTTAGTCTACAGGGTACTGCACATCATGACTGAAAAATAACAAACCACTCCCGTCCTAGGACTGACTGACACAGTGTTCCTCTTCAGCCCTGTCAGAGGCTAGAACCCTTTTGCTTTGGGATAAGTCACTGTTACTAGGAGGGGCTCGTTGCTCCAGTTCTACTGGTGTCATTGTTTCGGTTCAAGTTTTTCTTGGGATAGCTGTCCATGAAGCTGTCGAAACAATCCTGAGAAACCCTTTAACTATTTTGTCCAGTTTTGCCAATGGTAACATGTTACAAAATTATACTACAGTGTCACAAGTAGGAGGATGTCAATGTTGATTTAGCCCATCAGTCTCCTGCAATCTCGTCACTTTTACTTAAGCTCATATGTATGTGTCTTTATTAAGTTTGACACAATTTTACCACCTCTGTAGGTTGCTGTATTCACCGCAAGAATAAAGATACTAAACTTCTAACAGCGCAAAACCTTCTGCGTTGCCATTTTATGACTACACACTCTTCTTTCCCACAAGCCCCAGCAGTCACTCATCTGTTCTCCATTTCTAATGTTGTTGTTGTTTTTTTTAATTTGGAAAAAGTACAGTGTATAACCTCTTAGGATACTTTTTTAAAAAATCTTCACCCGAGAACATGTACACTGATTTTAGAGAGGG
This sequence comes from Mormoops blainvillei, assembly GCA_004026545.1. Lineage (NCBI taxonomy): Eukaryota > Metazoa > Chordata > Mammalia > Chiroptera > Mormoopidae > Mormoops > Mormoops blainvillei. The sequence goes on along the minus strand of PVJD01013769.1, from coordinate 11,831 downwards.
AGGAAGAGCGGGGGGAGAGGGAGAGAGAGAGAGAAAGAGAGAGACACCCATTAGTCACCTCCTGTATGTGTCCGGACCTGGGATCGAACTCGCAACCCTTTGGTTTACGAAACAATGCGCCAATCAACTGAACCACCCAGCCAGGGTGAATTAGCGTTTTGTTTTTCCACTGAACTTTATTCCCAGGAGATTTATCAAAGTTGTCGCATGTGTCATAGCTTGTTTCCTTAGCCCTCCTTGGCATGCACATACAACAGTTTGTTCATCCATTTATTTGTTGAAGGACACGTGGACTGATTCAGTTTTTGACAATTCCAAATAAAGCTACTGACATGCACATATAGGTTTTTGCGTGAACATCATTTTTTTTTTAAATTTCGCTGAGATAAATGTCCAGGAGCACAATGGCTGGTTCACGTGGTGATCGCGTGTGTCTTTCAATAAGATAGTGACCAAGTGTCAGCCAGGTGGCTGCACCACTTTGCATCCCTACCGGCCAAGCACGAGTGATCCAGGTCCCCCGATCCTGGCACCGTTTGGTCAGCATTTCTCGCCCAGCCATTCTGATGCGCACGCAGTCATATCTTGTTGTGCTTTAAATTTGTGTTTTGCTGACGGCTAATGAAGCTCAGAATCCTTTCATCCCCTTATTTGCCATCTGTATACGGTCCTTGGTGAAAAATCTCTGCGTGTCTCGTGACCATTCCTAATTAGGGTGTTTGTTTCATTTTTGGATTTTAAGAGACCTTTAGATGTTCTAGATTTGAGACCACCGTCAGATATGTGGGGAGCAAATATTTTAGCTCAGTCTGTAGTTTGTCTTCTCATCCTCTTGTGAGCTTTCACACAGCAAAGTCGTCAGTGTTAATGAGATCCAATTAATTTATTTTTTCCTTTTTTAAAAAAGGGATTTTACTTATTTTGAGAGAGGGGAAAGGAGGGAGATAGAAGGGGAGAGAAACATCCATGTGTGGTTGCCTCTCGAGCTCCTCTTATTGGGGACTTGGTCTGCAGCCCAGGCACGTGCCCTGACTGGGAATCGAACCCGTGACCCTTTGGTTCACAGACCAGCACTCAGTCTACGGAGCCACAGCAGCCAGGGCTATTTTTTTCTTTTATAGAGACTGCTTTTAGGTGAAGACTGAGAACTCCACCCTAGCCTTATAGCCCAGAGACTTTATCCTATTTTTTTCCCTAAAAGTTTTATGGTTTTACGTTTTAAAATTAAGCGTATGATCATTCCAAATTCATTTCTGCATAGTGCTAGGCTAAAGCCAAGATAATTTATTCACATATTTTTTGCCTGTGGATATTTGATGGGGTCAGTGCTGCTGACTGAAAAGCTAACCTTCCCTCACTGACTTGCTTTTGCAATTTGTCAATTGGTTTTTTGTAGATGTCCCTTATCACGTTGAAGCAAGTCCTTTTTATTTTAATTTTCTGGGGCTTGACAGAAGTGATGCTTCTTGTAATTGTCCTTTTTTTTTTTTCCTCTCCTGGCTGGTGTTACACAAGCATTGTACAAGTATTACACTTTGTGTTAAACCACTGACTGTATATTTGTATTTTGTAACCTTTCTGTACCTGTGCCATGTACCAAGAAAACATATTCATATACCTGTAATTTCCTAGAATTAAATGTAAAAAAAAAAACACACATGAAAATAAATTCTGAAAGTTACCAGAGAGAAAACACCGATAACCTACAAAAGGGCGAGATTCAGATGAATACAGTTTCATATTAATAAGAGTGAACCTCAGAAGATAATATAGCAATATTTTTAAGATGCTAAAAGGTCCTTTTAAACTAGAATTCTATTTTCAGTTGACTTCATTCAAATATAAGGGCAAAATGATGACTTAGAGAAGTGATTTTTGACCGGTGTGCCACAAAAAGTTTTTTAACATGCAATATCTGACTATTCAGTCAGGGATACTAACCTCTTTTCCCTTAGACCATCAAATAAAAAAATGACAACAGCCAACACAATAACCATCCGGGAGAATGAATCAAAATTATACCTATTTTTTGTCAGTTCAGCAAAACATATAATACATTTCCCGGTGTGCCGCAGAATTTTAGTAATTAGTTTATGTGTGCCATGAGATGCAAAAAATTGAAAATCGCTGACTTAGACCATCAAAAACTGAGAATTTTACCTCTGACAGACTCTGCAAATAGGAACAGAAATTCCATTTCAGCAATGAAGGGGAAAAAAACAAGAGGATACAAAAAATCATGAACGAAGTTATTGGTGAAAGATACTTTTACCTAAATGAACTGTTTTTGAGTTTTGCAATCTAAATCTGGTCATAAAATGCAGAGAATGAAATAGGGGAGGAGGAGTGGGAATTATATCCTGCTGAGACTTTTGCTTTATTTGAGAGGATGCAAACACCAATTAGTTGTGTATTTGATTCAAGTATGTGTGGTTAATAATTTTAAAGAACATCAAAAATGTAATAGAATGTGTAGCTTTCAATTAGTCGTTCAAAGTGAACAAGCACTTATGAAAACTAAAAATAAGCAATGAATCAGAGTCCATTTGATGCCAAAACGTCCTTCTGAGCGTACATTTCTATTTCTTTCAAAGGACCCAATTATAGAAAAATGGGGTCAACCCTGAGTCTTCCAGCCTAAACAAGAGTTTTCACTATTTTCAGTGCAATAGCGAACTTCTTACCCGGGATCACATTGGTTATTTCTCGAAATCTCTCTCGCAGGCTCGCAAAGGACCTTCTGCCCTATGGTCCCACTCACGAGTGAAAATTCCAAGTCACGGGAGCTCTGTTCAAACCACTGAACTTTGAATTTCAGAACTGAGAGAAGAAATGCCCTCCTGTATCAGTGCGGAAGTCAGGGAGGAGGGACAGCAAAAAGGCCAAAAGAAACGCTTCCACTTGCATGTGACAGGGATGATTAACGACATATACATGGTGCTTCTTTCGCACCACCTATGGCTACCAAGCCGTGTGAATTGCCACAGTAACGACTTCTAGATCAGAGTTTGAATATATTCTCATTTGTACGCACAAATAAAAGACAAAATATCATCAGAACTCAGGGACTCTTAAAGGAGATATGTTTTTCTCTATAAATATAAGAAACATGGATCCAACTTAAATGACCAACACAAAAGAATATGTGAAATATAGTTATACGAGAGAGCTACTTAATAGGATGAGGTGGATATATGTTTGTGACAGGAAAATATTTTTATAATATAATACTTGATCATGGTTAAGGTTATAAAGCAAGATATGCAGCGTTTATTTTCTTTATATTGGGAATCCATCAGGTACACTTGCTGTGGCCCACGCCTTATAGGTGACAAGGTTCTTGAATTAGGTAGCTCCTGAGTACTTCCTCATTTTTTTAGTCCTCACCTGAAGATACTGTTTATTGATTTTAGAGAGAGAAGAAGGGGAGGGAGAGAGAGAGAGAGAAACTTTGATCAGTTGACTCCCTTACTTGCCCTGACCAAGTACTGAACCTAGACATGTGCCCTGACTGGGAATTGAACCCGCAACCTTTTGGTGTATGGGATGACACTCTAACCAACTGAGCCACCCGGCCAGGGCTGTGGAGTCTATTTATTTATTATTATTAGTTAAAGATTTTATTTATTTATTTTTAGACAGAGGGCAAGGGAGGGAGAAAGAGAGGGAGAGAACCATCGGGGTGTGGTTGCCTCTCGCGCGCCCCCTACTGGACACCTGGCCCACAACACAGGCATGTTTCCTGACTGGGAATCGAACCAGCGACCCTTTGGTTCGCAGGCCAGCGACTCAGTCCACTGAGCCACCCAGCCAGGGCGGAGTCTATTTTTTTTTAATATGTACTTTAACAAAAGTATGTATCAATACATACATACGTACATACATACATATATAATACATAAAAATAAGATAATTTCCATACTTATATACAGAGAAGGGACAGGGAATAAGAAGCATGACTGTAAGAGCAAACATATGGCACTGCATTTCGGTGCTGGCTTTTTTGTTTTTAGGTTTACTTTTAATTTTTTTAAATTTTCTAATCCAATTAAAATAGTCTGGCCGTGTATGTAAAACAAAGGCAGGAGGGAAAGGGAGTCACAAAGAGAAAGAGAGGGAGAGAGGTTTGGCAGCTACCTAACAAAAATCTCTCCACAACCTTCCGAAACAACCCAATGCAAACCAACACAGAAAAACCCAACGACACCCACTCGACAGATTAACAAGAGAAATAAACTAAACCACACAGGTTACTATATCTTTAGCAAAACTGGAAGGGTGGGAACATTACAAATATCACTAAAAGTTTCTAAATACTTCTAAACAAACTAACAAAGAAGCAAATCACCAAATGCTGCTTCCGGGCAAGCCAGGGACTCTGAATAAACTCTGCAGGAGACAGAAGAAACAAAGGAGTGAAAAAGCCAAGCAAAATCCACTCCCTGAAAGGGGAGTCCTAGTATTTCAGAGAACAGGTTTCAGGGAAGAGATTTAAAAGTGCCTGAGGCTTGAGGTGACAGCTTCCAAAATGCTTCTGGGGTGGAAAGTCAGTCGTTAGCAATGAGGAAAAGAGAGATGAGCCCTTAGGGTACTGGCTGAAGACGAAAAGAAGCCAAAAGAGGAAATTTAAAGTTCTGAAAGACAAAAGGCAAGCTGAACTTCAAAGGTCTCATAGCTCACTGCTTCCCTTGCAGACTAACTCGGACTAACTCCGCAGAGCTGAGATGCCCAGCTCCTACCCATTCCCAATAAAGACCCTTACCCAGTTTCTGGAAGGTGAGCCCTGAGTCACAGCAATATTCCGCCTGAGTGTTTCTGCCCCCTGGTTGGTGTGGCTCAGTTGGTTGGAGCACCATCTTGCAAACTGAAAGTTTACAGGCCCTTCAAGGGCCCACGCCTGGGTTGTGAGTTCGGTCCCCAGCTGGGGTGCACGAGAGAAGCAACCAATTGATATTTCTGTCTTGCACATCAGGGTTTCTCATCCTCCCTTCCCTTCTCTCTAAAATCAGCAACCATGTCCTCAGGTAAAGATTTTTTTTTTAAAAAAAAAAAGAGTGCTTTTGTGAACCTAAAGCCTTGGGCCATGCATGTTGTACTACTTAGATCAGATCATTTGAGCTAACAATGTGATTAATGCTCGGTTTTGTTCTAAGGAGGCTGGAGTCGGGGCAGTGGAGGTAAGGAATGCAGTTGCCGAACGCCTGCTTGACTGACCCCTATTAAAAACTCTGGACATTAAAGGTCAGGTGAACGTCCCTGCTGTCAACCACTGTCACTGGTAGAATTAACTGCAGTAGGTGACTCCACAGGAAAGGACACCTGAGAGCTTGCACTTTGTTTCTTCTGGGCTTTTCCTCATGCATCTTTTTTCATGGTTAATTTTATTTATTAACTTCGGAGAGAGGAAGGGAGAGAGACAGAGACAGAGAAACATCGATTTGTTCTTCCACTTACGGATGTATTCACTGGTTGACGCTTGCATGTGCCCTGACTGGGAATAGAACCCGCAACCTTGGTGGATCAGGATGACACTCTAGCCAACTCAGCTACCCAGCCAGGATTTGTTCATTTTAAACTATCATTTTTCTGCAGTAAACTATAATCAGGCCTATAATAGATTATCTGGGTCCTAGGAGCCCTCGAGCCCCATTCACCAAAAACCATCTATGGAACAAGAAAAGTCCGCCCCGGGCCTGGGAGTGATATATACTTCACCCTAAAACACCAGCGGTGTCCACAGTGAACGAAGAAACATAATCTTGGTCTATTTAAAGCTACTACAAAAAGAAAAGAGGAAATGAGGATTTTCTCAGCTTCCAGGGCTGCAGAGCATCTTTCGATAAGCCTGCAATTCACAGCACACAGGCCGAGTGATAAACTGGGAAACTCCTGCTGAGAGAGCTGCTCGGCCTGTTAATCCACAGCTTATCCCCTGGAAAGACCAAATTTTAGTCCAGAGGCTCAACCAGCTACACAGCTCGGCGTTCCCTGATATTTCTGTGGTTACAGTAAAAGGCCATTCAACGGCTTTTGTGAATTGAAAAAAAAAAAAAGAGTGAGAGAGTATTTTATATACACACATAGACGAATAAAAGCAAGAATAATTGCTGTAAATTCCCAGCAATACGCTTCGTGAAGTCTTACCTTTTTTCAAATAAAATCATATCGAGGGATTCTGATAGACTAACAAAAATCCTGACCTAAGCAGAACGTAGCTCTAAATCAAACTTGATTTACAGTTGATAATAGGAACCAATAAATGGACCAGGAAAAGAGACATGCTGAGAAAGCAGTTCAGTCTTTTTCCCCCCTCTCCAGGGGATCTCATTTCATTGTGCTATTTTCAGGACCCAACTGCTTACTGCAGGGGAGCTGAGATAAACCCAGACAGGCGGCCTGCGGCCGAATGCTCCCCGCTTGGACCAGCGGTGCCCAACCTTTTGGCGTCTCTGGGTGACACTGGAAGAAGAGGTGTCTCGAGCCACTCATTAAATACATTGCGATACGTAATCGGAAAAAAAAACAATTTCATTGTGTTTTTAAGTAAATGGATGATTTTCTGTTGGGCCGCATTCGTAGCCGTCCTGGGCCGCATGCGGTTTACTTCATCAGCCTCCCTCTGTCGAAGCCTGAACTTTTCTGTGGACGGCAATTGCTTGTCAGAGAAGGCCCAGGGCCACTTCCCTTCACACAGTAATGAAAGACGAGGAAAGCATAGTAATTCTCTTGAAAAATGGTCAAGGGCTTCCAGTGTTAAAAATTCCATCTCGGGATCAATCACTGAGTTGAAATTCAGGCCGATAGCCCTTGGGTGGGCACTGGAAATGCCTGAGGAGCTCTGAGGACAGCCACCTGGCCTCCCCGCCCCCCCACCCTGAGGTATGCTGATTCAGGGAGATCTGGGGTTTAACAAAAACCCCTCGGGAGAGTGCATCCTACAGGACGGAGAACACGGCAGGCCAAGAGAGGTTTTTAAGGGCGCCTTCTTAATTCCTACATTTTGGCCCTGTATTTCTCGGAAATGTGAACATCTGTCATGATCACCGACAGCAGTAGGGTGATGACCAGAGAGGGGCATGGCGGGTGGTGGGGGAGACTGGGCAGGGGAGGTAGAAGAGGTTAAAGGAGGCCTTAAATGGATACAGAAGGAGGCTTGACTTGGGCTGGCGAACACACGGTACAATATACAGATCGTGTATTATAGAATCATGCCCCTGAAACCTATATCGTTTTCTTAACCAGCGTCGCCCCCAATAAATTCCATATAGAGGAAAAATAAATAATTAAATAAATATGGAGAAGAAACCTTTTTGCATTACTTTAAAAAAAAATTAAGTATAGATTCCTCAGAATCACTCTTTGTACAAAACCGTAGACTATAAGAATTATGTCGGAAATAATGTCCTATAAAAATCAAGATATTCCTGCAGGGTTATCCAGCACTGAGAACAAGGGTGTAGCTGATCTGTTTTATTCATTGCAGGCGACTTCCCCCTGAAATGCTTTGCATGAGATCAGGGATGGCATTTTTACTACTCATCTGAGAACAGATTTAAACACGCAATGCCCTGAGACCAATAGAACTGAACGTCCTAGGCTAAATCCCAGAAATATCGCAGATTGGGAGATCCAGTTCAGAGAACTGGATTCGTTAAATGCATCTTTGCCCGTCGCGTTGCAGAATTCGTGCTATGTCTACCAGGAATGTGTTTAGCTCACCTCCCCTCTTCTGTCCTCCAGCGCCTTTGCGTGCGTCTCACCGCGGAGCACCCAGCGCAGCCTGGTGGACTCAGCGACCATCCCGGGAGACGCGCGCTCTGCTGGCGTGTCTTACACCCACAGTGTGACAACCCAGCGGCGTGGATGAGGAGAGCAGCACGTCGCCACCCCTCTATCTTGTTCCATGGAGATGCCCGTGTTTACGCAGCATTAGTAAAATAACACACACACGACTATTATGCAGGAAGTAAAACACGCGCAGAAAGCATGTAAAATAAAGAAATTCCCATCGCCTTTGAGGCTCAAGGGGTGAAGAGCGATAGCTTTGCACGACGCACCACTTTCGTGGCTCTCCGCGTGCTTAACAACTGAGCTACCACACCGATGGGGAGACAAGACGCCACTGTGTCACGGGACATGGAACCCAGTTGGTGTTTTGAAGAGCTAGAGTGAACGCCAGGCTCCCTTTGTGATACAGCGCGTCACCCAGGGAGGGAGACCTCTCTTGCTCGGTGACCCTCCTCCCCTCTGCAAAGTGCCTGGGTGTGTGAGTCACTCGAAAAACCTGTGCCAGGATTATTGCTCCAAATGTGAGCGTGTTTAGTGTGTTTCTGGCACCCTGACCAGAAGTCAGCTACTTTATGCACCCACTGACATTGTTTTAAATTTTAACATATCGAAGCTGATCGCAGCAGACATTGTTAAGCTCACTCCTACAGTTATTTTTTACAATTTTTATGGTCATTCAGCCAACCTACCTCAGCGAGCAAGCCCACTGAAGGACAGCAAACTGGGCTGTTATTTATATGGTTTTTCTATGGTCAGTTGCACTTCCAGGCGTTTTCAGAAATTGTGATATTTTTCATCTGTCTCCTGAAGGAAACAGGTGACATGCTGAGGACAGCATCCTTGGAACAGCGATTCACGGTAACATGGGCAAGTTTATGGAGAATGACGGAGAATGGCGAGACCCCTCCAGAGCCAGCAAAGCCAGTGGCTGCAGGAGCCACTGGACAGAGGGGCCACTAAATCTTGGAAAGGAGCCTGTGGTTTTATGAGAAGGTCACAGCACAGAAGCTGTGCTCCCTGAAAGGAAGCAGCCACTGCTGGCCCAGGAGCTCAGCATGGAGGACCCAGCGGAACGATGGATCGCTTGGTGCCCACCTGTCCTACCAGCCCAACCGGAAGCCAGTAGACAAAGCTGTCCGTTCGAGAGCTCCACAGAGCAGCACCACGTGGGCACAGGTGGGTGCAGAGCGTGCTGGGGGCACCAGAGGGGCTGAGACAGGCAGCCTAGCACAGTTGCCCACGTTTCTCTGTCGACGCCCAGTTATTTCTGTGTTTGTGTGAGAAACAAGTATTCCGACTAAGTCCCATCATGTAGAGAATCACACACGCCTGAAACCCAAAGCAGTTGAGAGAGTGAGCTCCCCTACCTGCATGTAGTTTCACTGGCGTGGGTCCCCCGAAAGGGACAATCTTAGCTTTATGCCACCAGGACTTGTTTTCCAGTGGAAACATTTCTCTCTCTCTCTCTCTCTCTCTCTCTCTCTCTCGCTCTTGCTCTCACTCTCTCTCTCAAATGTATTGGGGTGACATCGCTTAACAAAATTATATGGGTTTCAAGTTGCAATTCTATAATACGTCGTCTCCATGCTGTATTGTGTGTTCGCCACCCCAACTCAAGTCTCCTTCCATCACCGTCGATCCCCCTTTACCCTCTTCTACCTCCCCCACCCCCAACAAAATAAACAGACAAATAAGCCAGAAATAGACTCATGGAGACAGAAAACAGACTGACAGCTGTCAGAGGGGAGGAAAGGGAGTTTGGGAAGCGTTTCTCTCTTCATCACCGCAACCCCCAAACCTTTCAGGTCTGAGCACGCAGGTAGGGAAGCAGCATCCCCTGCGTCTGCTGTAGGTATGCACCCCACGGACAGGTAAAAAAAAACAAAACCACTTTGTACCCTGAGGTAAACCAAAAGTCACCTATATGGGTCTAGTCCGCAAATAAATGAAACCGGGAGAATTCTCTCAGCTGCTAAACCTCCAGCGGAAAAAAATTCAACCTTGAGCTCTAACGACTGACGAAATCTAAAGATATGCCATGCCTTTGTGAGTAGGATAATCATGTGCGAAAATTACTCTCCTCCCGTCGTAAACAGATTAAGAGTAAACTCATTCACCTTGGCGGGTTCGGAGACATCTTTCCATTTAGATGCCGGTGGCGATTGGACTTGCCAAGTCTCCTGAAGTCTGCCTCTCTTGCACTTCTGCAAGGACATTGCTCTTTTTACTTTTGCAAATGTTTTTGTGTTTCACTCTCCTTTTCACGTGCCCCTGGCCATCTCAGCAGTACGCCAGGTCCTTGAACTTCCGTAGGACTTACGGTCCAGCCTCGGATATGCATGGATCTCGATGACATCATCATAATAAACCAGGGTGATGTTCTATGGGTCATTAACCTAATCATGGTCTCTCCAAAGAACATTTATTGAAAGACAATAAGAGAGCAAATATAGCCTGGGGTTAAGGCAAAAAAGGGGCATTGCTGTCATCACACAAAGCAAACTGCACAAAACAATCATCTTTGCTGGCAAGATTTAGAAAGAAAATACTGTTATAAGCTATGTAGCAGGTGCCAAGCACTCCACTGATTTACTTCAGTTAAAATATTATATCCTACCCTGGCTGGGTGGCTCAGTAGGTTGGAGCATTGTCCTGTAACCAAAAGGATGCTCAGTTGGTTAGAGCATCATCCCAATAAACCAAGGTTGCAGGTTCGAACCCTGGTCAGGGCACATACAAGAATCAACCAATGAGTGCATCAGTAAGTGGAACAACAAATCAATGTGTGTCTCTCTCTTAAAAAATCAATACTTTTTTAAAAAATTAAAAGCAATGGCGAGATATTACTGAACTGATTCCTGGACCAGGTATATATGCAAGGCAACCCATTGATGTTTCTCTTTCACATGGACGTTTCTCTCTGTCTCTCTCAAATTGATGAACATATCCTCAGGTGAATAATAAAACAAAAAATAAATATATAGATATAGATATATGAGCATGTAAGTATATATAAATACAGATATTACATCCTGAGCGACATTGCAACCTCATGATCTCATTAATTGTTCAGTAGAACTTGCTGTTCTCCAAGATCTTTCCAATTTTTGCACCTTACGCTAAGTGAGAAAAATCAGACCAAAAAAGACAAGTACTGTGTGATATTATCACTCACGTGGGGAATCTTGAAAAGGCAAACTCATAAAAACAGAGAGAGTAGAATGGTGGTTACTGGGGGTGGGGGCGGGAGTCTTAAGAACGATGTTGTTTATGGGAACAAACTCACAGGAAATAGTAAATAAACCCTAAAGATTGAATGTCCAGCATAAAGAACATAGACAACAATATTGTATTATGATCATCAAACTTACGACATGCTAGAACTTAATTATTCCAACCACTTAAGAAAATAATTATGGAAAGCGACAGAGGTGTTCTTCATTGCTGAGATGGCAATCTTATTATGATATATAAAAATACCAAATTAACATGTCGTATGCCTTAAAATTTATACAATATTTTATGTCAAGTGCATTTCCTTTTTAGGGGGCTAAATAGGTAGAGCGTTATTTTTTAATTTAATTTATTGGGGTGGCATTGGTCATGGGGTCACACAGGTTTCAGGTGTACCTTTCCATGATACACAATCTGTATATTGCACTGCAAGCCCACCAACCAAAGTCCGGTCATATTCCATCACCTTATGTTTGACCCTCTTTCAAGTATATTTCAATTTTTAAAAATATGGCGAGATATAAACCAAACTCATAGCAGAGAGTGCAACTGAGTGCTCAGTTGATTGGAGCATCACCTGGTACACCAAAAGGTTGCAGGTTCAATCCCCCGTCAGGGCACATTCCTAGGCTGCAAGTTCGATCCCAGGTCAGGGCACGTATAGGAGGCAAGGGATAGATGCTTCTCTCTCACATCCATGTCCCTCTCTCTCTCTCTCTCTCTCTCTCTCTCTCTCTGTCCCTTCCTCTCTAAAATCAATGAACATATCCTTGGGTGAGGATTAAAAACTAAAAATAAGAAAGATACAT